>JAKTUO010000002.1:600000-760871 GCA_030556755.1 Nakazawaea anatomiae | reverse complement strand
GTTAGTTTTTTTGATTGTTGTTAGAAATTATCTCGATGTTAAAAGTTGGAAACCGAGTGGAGAAGTTTTAAAAAATTGTTATTCTATTCTGCCCCAGTTGCGATCCAATTTCTTTGGCTTTATCTTGTTTCCAGCAAGCAACAATTTTTAATAGGTTTCCCACCACAAATACGTTTTTTTGATCTTCTTCCTTTAAGGAGGTCTTTTCAACGACGACTTCATACAAATTCGTTTCCAAAATGGAGAAATTGTCTTTGTTTTTTCTTGTTTACCAAATCCGTTTTTGTGTCGTATCTTTTTTTTTTTTGCCTGTGAGCGCGCAAAAGAAACTAAATGAGATGAGCTTTAGGATCATTTTGTGAATTTGTGTATATTATTTGATCTCTCAAAGCTTCCACATTGCTTTCATTAAGATAGATATATTACAGATCATACAACTTCATCCTCACCTTGAGTTCTTTACATGATCAAATTCGAGTTCTGAGGATGATATTGTCTAAAGCTTTTATAATATCAAGTTTGATCTTGATTTCCAATTGTTTACCAACTTTGCTCTTTAACTATGACGACATATCATTAGATCAATCAACATTCAATTTCATCGCCAAAGATGAAATCTCAAATTTCAAGAGCGTCAGCCATCCCCAAGAACCATACCGTGCTGATTCTATCAATAGAGAAGACTTTGATAAATGGCTTGAACAACAGAAATCCATTTCATTTCAAAAGATTTTGGATAATATTGGTGGCTTGGGAAAACCATTAGCAGATGAAGTTGCTGAAGGCGCTGTTATTGCATCTCCATCAAAAGCCGATCCCAACTATTTTTACCAATGGGTTAGAGATGCCGCCATTACTATGAACTCCCTTGTTGAATTTTTAACCGATAATGGATTCAATGATGAGCAATTCAATTTGCAACCGGTAATTGAGAGTTATATCACCAACGCCTATCATATACAGAGAGTGACAAATCCTAGTGGTGACTTTAAAGATTTGTCAGGTTTAGGTGAACCTAAATTCATGCCAGATAACTCGCCATTTGAAGCAAATTGGGGTAGACCACAAAGAGATGGTCCCGGTTTAAGACTGATCACGATATCCAATTATTTGAACCTATTGCAAAAGCACGATAAACACATTTTGAATACTACCTTATTACAAGATGAGATCTGGATTTATGATAATGTCATAAAATGCGATTTGCAATACATCATAAAATATTGGCAACTGGATGGATTTGATCTTTGGGAAGAGATTTATTCCAAGCATTTTTTCACCAGTTTAACTCAATTGAAAGCTTTGAGTATTGGTTTAGAATTGAGTTACCACTATTATAAAGAGGACAACAATGATGAATCTCTGTTTCGTTTCCAATTAGAATCCACTTTTCTCTCATTAAGATCTTTTATCGAGATTTATGGTTTTCAAAATTCCAATATCCCATATTTAATCGAGACTCCAACTTTACTTTGGAAGAACACACGAATTGGACTCGATATCGCCACTGTGTTACTGTCATTAAGATCTCATGACCTTTATAACCCAAAGGATACGTTTGAGATTCCATTTGATGTCAATGATCCATACGTCATCAACACATTGAGTGCTTTAGTCAACGATATGAAATCTCGATATCCCATCAATCATAAACGGGTAGGATTGGATCAAATAGGAGTCGCCTTGGGTAGGTACCCTGAAGATGTTTACAACGGTAATGGTATGAGTGAGGGTAATCCATGGTTTATTGCCATTGCTACGGCGTCTGAAGTGTTGTACAAGATCATAATACAATTGTATCAAAATAATGATGATATCGACTTGAGTCTGGTGCCATTGTATCAATCCATTTGGCAAACCCAGCAACAGCAACATCAACATCAACATCAAACGCAACATGAGCTTTGTGATTCCATAAAGACAATTGCACGTGATAGTGAGGATTTTAATAAATTTGCTGTCAATTTGGTGAAATATGCTGATTCCTTCTTAGATGTAATAAGAGAACATGTCGATAATTCTGGGTCGATGAGCGAACAATTCAATAGATATTCGGGATATTTAGAAGGCGCATCGGACTTGACTTGGAGTTACGGTGCATTGTGGAGCTCATTCAGATGGAGAGATAAAGTCTTACAAGTTATGAATGACAATGGAGTTCAATTTTCTATAGACTGATGATATAGATAGGCTATTTCAAAAGGTTTTTTCCTTTTTCTGCTTTGTGGTGTTTTTTTTTTGTTGTTAACTAATATTTTGACAGTTAATATTTAAATTGAGGTGATAATTAGGTGTATAGTTTTTTGCTTTCATTGGTACTCTACCGGGGAATGATGTGGAGGAGTAATGTCTGTGTAAAATGAGTGTATTTAATTGATCAAACACTAGTGATAGATTAGGATCATCATATTATCATCAAATGCTCGCCTCGCTACTACTCCCTCTCTTAAGAGAAAAAAACAAATCTCAAAAAAACGAAAAAAAAAAATATAATAAAGACACACAAGAAGGTCCATCCAAGCATTCAATTACTTTGTGTCCTTTTTCCAAGCTTCTTACCAAAACAGAAGGTCCTTCCAATTAGCCCACCTCCACTCATCACCTATTTGGAACGTAAATCACTTTCATCAACGTCATCATTTTTAAGAACTTTCAACTCTCAATAGAACAGGTGTCTTCCGTAATAATATCTGGGACAAATCTTCCCACGCCCGCCCACCTACCTACCTACCCTGCTTTAATCTGCGAAAAAAGCTGCCGTGCATGACTGAACCTAACCAAAAGCGAACGACAAAACATGCTCCTCGGATCGATCTAGTTACGTGTTTGCACTATCATCAATAAGCTCGTTCCGGAATAGCCCCCCCTCTTGTAACCCTGCACAAAATCCCAGCCTGATTGTTTGTGGGGGGGTCTGTTTGGTGAGAGGGATTGCTACAGACATTTTGCCGTGATAATTTTTGATACGCAGTGGATGTTTTAGTAATCCATCAACACTGATAAGCTGAAAAGATGCCACTTGCACATATACCAGCTATGAACCGAATCAGTAGCTGGTGAATTATCCAGTTGATTTAATCGATAATAGGGTATGGCTCTCATCTGCTTACAGAGTGGTGAACTTTCTTTATCTATCTGCAAAAATAGGCTTCTTTTTTGCATTTTGTGGGGGTGGGGCAGAACATTAAAAAAAAGAGGGCACACAAATCTTTCGATAATTTTTTTTCATCTCTTGTTTTTTTTAAGTGGTGATCATCAATTGAGCTCTTGGTTTTTGTCCTAATAATCGTTATAAAAAGACGATGGGATCTCCTCCCAATTTCCTGCATTACTGGTAGCCTATTTTTATTTTGAGTCCATATCAATTCAACTCATAACATTGAATAAGCAACATAGAATTTAAAATAAAACAAACATAAACAATGGCATTCACATACTGTATCATAGGAGGTAACGGAGGTATTGGTTTAGCCGTCCTCGAACAAAGCTTAAAGAACCCAGATGCAAAGATCATCACCTCCATCAACGGTAGCAAGGGTAAACTTGAAGCTGTTGAGAAGGCTAACCCGGGCAGAATCACAATTATCCAATGTGATCTCACCGATCCAGAATCGATCAAGGCTTTTGGTAAAGAATTGGCCACTGTTGCACTGGATGGTATTGACGTCTTCATCAGTGTTTCCGGTGTCGGTCTTGGATTCGGTACACCATACATTGACTTGCCATACGAGGATTACATCACTGCATTTAAAGTCAACTCTTTAGGTGCTCCTTTCACTTTCAAAGAGGCCTTACCATACTTGTTGAAAAAAGATACAAGAAAAGTTGGCTTCATCTCTACTGATTGTTCCTCAATCACTAACCCGGTACCACAATCAGTGTCAGCTTATGGTCTGAGTAAGCTGGCTTTGAATTTCAGTGTCGTTATGATGAGTAGAGAGTTGAAAGATCAAGGTATCAAGTTTGCCCTTATCCATCCAGGTAGTGTTGCCACAGATACTGTCAAAGAAGCATTCATCAATACTGCTCCAAAAGAGTTATTGGCTACAATGAGCTTTTTAACTCCAGCTGAGTGTGCCGAGCATTTGGAAAAGAATATCTTTGACCAGATGACTATCGAGAATAGCGGCAAATTCTGGAAATTTGACGGTACTGAAATGATCTTGTAAGTAAGCAATTTTGAATAGAATGTAGTAATATATGCAATTATTAAAAGATGCTAGAATGTAGTGTTGTAAGAAGCGCTGACCAACTCAAACTAAGTTTGAAGTAATTCTATGCTTCGTAGGAAGATGATGTTTTGATCGAAGAGACAAATTGAGGCCAACTACCAAAATTTGTTCTTAAGAACTTTTTTAATTGGAAAAATTTAAGCTTGACTTTTGAGGGATCGGGGAGGAGCCTTATGTGATGCTTGATTGAAGATCTTAGTCGTTGGCTGTATATGAGCTCTCCTCCTCGTCCTCTTTTTGTTGCCTTGATGTATCCAATATCTGCAAAATAGGCTTTTTCTTTTGCGGGGTCGGGGCCAAACGAACAGCACTTCAACAAAAAAAAATTAAAGGAAGGGCACGAAATTTTGGGAAGATCTCCTCTGTGTATGACTTTACATATAAAAGGAACGTCTTCCCGAATTACTTTCAACAAGAGTTCCTCCATAGATATACTCATATACACTCATATACATTCATATATATATATATATACATTATACCGTTCTCATCACATAGATCCATTCAAAAACAAGCATAAACAATGGCATTTACTTATTGTATCATAGGAGGTAACGGAGGCATTGGCTTGGCCATCCTCGAACAATGCTTGAAGAACCCAGATGCAAAGGTCATCACCACTGTCAATGACACTAAGGGAAAACTTGAAGCTGTTGAAAAGGCTAACCCTGGCAGAATTACAACTATCAAGTGTGATCTCACTGATCCAGAATCAATCAAGGCATTTGGTAAAGAATTAGCTACTGTTGCCCTGGATGGTATTGATTTCTTCATTAGTGTTTCCGGTATTGGACTTGGATTCGGTACACCATACCTTGAAGTACCTTACGAGGATTATATCACTGCGTTCAAAGTCAACTCTTTAGGTGCTCCTTTCACTTTCAAAGAAGCCTTACCATACTTATTGAAAAAAAATACAAGAAAAGTTGCCTTTATCTCCACAGATTGTTCCTCGATCACCAATCCGGTACCACAACCGGTTTCAGCTTATGGTCTGAGTAAAGTAGCTTTGAACTTCAGTGTCATTATGATGAGTAGAGAATTGAAAGATCAAGGTATTAAGTTTGCTCTTATTCATCCAGGTAGTGTTGCCACAGATAAGGTTAAAGAGCAATTCATTGCAAAGGCTCCAAAGGAGTTGTTGGACACAATGACCTTTTTGACTCCAGCTGAATGTGCAGAGGATTTGGAGAAAAACATATACGACAAGATGACTATTGATAATAGTGGCAAATTTTGGAAATATGATGGTACTGAAATGATCTTGTAAGTATGCAATTTTGTATAGATTGATATAATAATGTATGCATTTATTGAACGATGTAATAGTGTAGTGTCATGAAAAACTCTGGCCAACTCGAAGTAATATATTTTGAAATAAATCTATAACTTGGTAGAAGATAATGTCTTTTTCAGAGAGACAAATTGGTGCCACTATCAAAACTTGATGTTAAAAAAAACTGTTCTAATGTAAACTCGGCTTACTAATGGGCCCAAGAAGAAGTCTTCTGGGATGATTATTCCTCGTCTTTTTTTTTGTCTTTTGATCTAACTGATAATTGCGAAATAGGCTTTTATTTTTGCGGGGTTGGGGCCAAACGAGCAGTGCTTGAAAAAGAAAACCAGAAGAAGGGCACGAAATTTTGGGAGATCTCAGAAGATCTCTTCCGTGGTTATATATGACCGGAAGAAAACGTCATATAAAAGGGTCTTCTCCCCGAATTGCTTTCATCAGAGATCTAGTCATATATAAATATATATATATATCATTATCATTCTCATAAAACAGATCCATTCAAAAACACGACATACACAAAAATGGCATTCACTTATTGTATCATAGGAGGTAACGGAGGCATTGGCTTGGCCATCCTCGAACAATGCTTGAAGAACCCAGATGCAAAGGTCATCACCACTGTCAATAACACTAAGGGTAAACTTGAAGCTGTTGAAAAGGCTAATCCTGGCAGAATTACAACTATCAAATGTGATCTCACTGATTCTGAATCGATTAAGGCATTTGGTAAAGAATTAGCCACTGTTGCTCTGGAGGGTATTGATTTCTTCATTAGTGTTTCCGGAATTGCTCCTGGAGGTGGTAGCCCATTCCTTGAAATACCATACGAGGATTATATCAAGGCTTTCAAAGTTAACTCTTTAGGTGCTCCTTTCACTTTCAAAGAAGCCTTACCATACTTATTGAAAAAAGATACAAGGAAAGTTGTCTTTATCTCTACTGATTGTTCCTCGATCACAAATCCGGTACCATATCCGATTTCAGCTTATGGTATGAGTAAAGTCGCGTTGAACTTCAGTGTCGTTATGATGAGTAGAGAATTGAAAGATCAAGGTATCAAGTTTGCTCTTATCCACCCAGGTAGTGTTGCCACAGATGCTGTTAAAGAGCATTTCATTCCAAATGCTCCTAAAGAGTTGTTGGCCACAATGACTTTTTTGACTCCAGCTGAGTGTGCAGAGGATTTGGAGAAAAACATATACGACAAGATGACTATTGACAATAGTGGCAAATTCTGGAAATATGATGGTACTGAAATGATCTGGTGAAAGAGTTCGATGATATTCAAATGGAGATTGAGTCTTTTCATATATATCGTCTTCACAGATATTATAATATAAAGGACTTTTACTTTTTATAGCACTGGCTTAAACAGTTTTAAGAAAACAGTATGCAATTAAGAATTACTTTTTTTTCTATATTAATGCTGAGATGATGACAATATCTATAAACAAATGATATCAAATGGTTTTTGATCTTTTTATATTACGTATGTTTATTGGGGGATTTGTGATGGATTTTTTTTTTTCAATGAGCATTGTGTTCTTCATCTTCTGGTTCATCACTGACGTGGAACGCGGAAGCCATCTCATCATCTGGAATTTCCAACTCTTTCAATTCACCAGTGGCAACGTCATATAACAATCCGTAAACTTCAATCTCACCTTTCAGTAACAGTTTGATCAGTGATGGATGTCTTCTCAACAGTTGAACGGAATTGACAACGTTAAATTCACTCAATTTCAGACATCTCAATTTTGGTTCTTTTATATCATTCAATTCAGTCAAATGTTGAGATCTAACATGACGAACTGGGTATAACCATTGATCCAAGACACCTCCAATTTTCTTTGAAGACAACGAAGCCCAAATACCACCACAATCTGTATGGCCACACACTACAATCTTACGAACTTTCAATACTTCAATAGCAAATTGTATAGCACCAGCTGAAGAGACATCGTGAGATGCAATGATGTTGGCAATGTTTCTATGTACAAAGACTTCACCAGGTAAGACATTGACGCACAGTTCACTGTATCTAGAATCGGAACAACCAATGTATAAAGTATGTGGGGATTGACCTTGTGCATTAGATGGGAAAATCTCTGGATGATTGATATTCATCTTCTCCACGTATAACTTGTTTTGGTCGAGATAATCCTTTAAACTGCTCTCCTTGGACAAAGTGAATGGTCCATTTTTGTTGTTGCTGCCAGAGACATTTGTTATTGGAGTTGGACCTGTGAGTGGTGTTGTACTAGACATGTTTCTTAAATAAACGATATTTTTGTTGTATGGAGTAGTGGAATTGGCGATAAATTTAGTTATCGTGTGTCGTATAGTAAAAGATGATCTGTAATGATAAAAATGATGATGATGAGGGTGGTGGTGACAAGACCTTGTTATCATCGAATTGTTAAACGAACAGAGCAGAGGTGAAAAATTTCGGATAAAAGAATTAAATCGGGATCATAAACTATTTATAATTAAATATTTTTTTTTCTTTTACATTTTAATATCCGTGTTGTGTCATCTTTTTAAAATGATTCAATCCGTTGACTTAATTACTGTTACTTTGTTGCAAACGAGATGAGTAAAGTAGTAAAAGTAATAATATTAAAATATTTTTTTTTGGTTGTTTTTACGTGTAAAGTGTTCTTTAAGTGAGTTGAGTATTGTGTGAAAACTTTGTCATGCAATTGAGATAACGTAACTCCATATTAAAGAGGTTCCTTAACTATGTATTTATCCATTTTAAACAGATGTAATGTCCCATTAGTACAGGTACAGGGTGGTGATGTCAACACCTATCATGCATATACCTTTATAACCAGGATCTCATCATCTTTTTATGCTTTTTTGTTGGGCACACGACTCTGCGATGTGTGTTCCCTCTTCGGGAAGTACACAGTAATTGGAAATATAAAAGAGGGATGGGATGGGATAATATATAAAATACATAAACTACTATTCAAATCTCTATCTTGACAAAATACAACCGTCCCTCCCAGGGTCTGATGATTTTATTGTCTTCATCCACCACCTCCGTGTAATTGGTCTTCACCAATTCATAATTACCTTTCAAATGTTTATTGAATTCGATGGCCTCATCACTGAAGTTCAAGACCACATAAATCAATAAATCGTCGTCACTTTTTTTCGAATAAATAAAAAGTTGATTATTTTCCTCTTCATAGATTGTAAATTCGGTGCCATATATCATCACTTCTTTGTACGATTTTCTCAATTTAATCATCTCTTTATAAAAACTTAAAATGGAATCGGGATTCTTAATCTGGGAGGCAACATTTATCTGCTTATAGTTATCATTTACCCCAAACCAAGGGTCACCAGCTTCCGTGAATCCGGCATTAGAGCTATCATCCCATTGCACTGGTGTTCTAGCATGATCTCTAGAGACAAGTGCTAACGCCTGCATAAATTTCAGTAACAGTTGAGGATCTTTCTTCAGCTTGACAAGTTTATAATAATTCAACAGTGACACATCTTCGTACTGATCGATATCCCAGTTTTTGAAATTAGTCATTCCAATTTCTTGACCTTGATAAACATATAACGTTCCTGTCAAGGTGGCTTGCAACATTGATAACAATTTGCCACTAAGACGCCAATTTTCGATCGTACTCTCATTGCCAAATCTAGAAATTGAACGCGGCTGATCATGATTTTCCAAATAAATGGTGGACCAACAATCTGAATCTTCAACAAATTTGAAAGTTCCCAGCAAGGCTTTTTTAAAATCAGGTAATGTAAACTCAACCAAGTCATATCTAAAATTGGGAGATGTTCCAAGATCGGTAACGTCAAAGATAAACATCTCATCAATTTCATGATTTTGAGCACTTGTATACTGTTTCAAAACATCCAACTCACCACCACCAACTTCCCCAACTGTCATGATATCGAACTTGCTGAAAGTTTCTTTATTCATCTCCTTGACAAATTCATGAATTCTGGGACCGTTCTTGGTGCATGGATTGCAAGGTTGAAATTCGCTATCTGGGTTAACTATGGGCAGGTCTGGCAATCCAGGCATCTTTGAATACAATCCAACAGTATCAATTCTAAAACCATCGCATCCTTTTTGCAACCAATACATGATACAATTATCATAAATCAGTCTTCTCGTCCCTTCATTCTCCCAATTAAAATCAGGTTGTCCTTCAGCAAATAATCTCAAGTAATATTCTTCAGTCTTTTCATCCCAAGTCCACGCACTACCACCAAAATGAGATTCCCAGTTATTTGGTGGATGTCTTTGACCTTGTGAATCATACTTTGCTGGTCTCCACCAAAACCAGTCTCTCTTCGGATTGGTTTTGGAAGACCTTGATTCTTTAAACCACTCATGTTCTGCAGAGCAATGATTGATCACCAAATCAACTAATATTTTCATTCCACGATCATGACAACCAGCAATCAATTCATCCATGTCATTCATATTGCCATATTTCGGGTAAATCAGTTGGTAATTCGAGATATCATAACCCATATCTTCCTGAGGGGAATCGTACATTGGAGATAACCAAATCACATCGGTTCCCAAATCTTTGATATAATCCAATTTAGAGATGATGCCTTGTAAATCTCCAAATCCATCACCGTTGGAATCTTTGAAAGAGGCTGGCCACACTTGGTAGACAACTGCCTCCTTCCACCATTTTGGATCTTGAGTTATTGTCATCTTTGAGGTGTATATATCGATGTTTGTATCAAATTATAATGTTGTTTTACGAAACCAAAAAGTATAAATAGGAATGTATCTTTTCAACGTGTGGTGAATGTTAGGGTGAATGGCTCGGATGGGTGTGTTCATGGAAATTAAAAGCCAAGTGTTTGATATGCGTGGCAAGGCTTGCCTGACGTAGTCTCTCGTGGAGGCTCCATCATTCCAACCCCACATGTATCTATCCGATTGAGAAACAAGTGAAGAGGAGATGGAGTAATCACTTCATTGCAATGCTCCCCCACTTACTATCCTCTCCTGAAAATAGTAGCCAAACAATTTCGTGAGTAATAATTTGGCAGACTGTGTCGATTATTTCACTAATCTAACTCAGTTATGAGTAGACAAAGTAACATCAAGTTGGAGGAAACCGGTTCCTCACCGTTGCTATTCACGAAATCCAAACAACCTTGATTACTCAAGGTTACAAAAAATAATAAGCTAATTTTCAGTTTGAGAAGCTTGGTGAGGTTTCAAAACAAATGATTTGTCGTATGTCGTGTGCATAGTATGTAAAATAGATATTTTCAAAACAATATTGGGTGTGATTTCAGGGTCATCCATCTGTATTACTCAATTGATACTCTGCAGTCTATTCATTTTTGCCTCGGGTTGTTTTTTGTGTTTTTTGTTTTTGTTTTTGACAGGACAAACGTCATTCACGCATATTACGAGTGTGCCTTACCTTGCGGTCGATATGAAATTCTTTTTTCTAGCAGCTTAGATATCCACAAAAAGGGCAACGTACTAAATTCGAGCTCCTCATTTGTGATTGGTAAATTGGGGGAACATCAAATTTAGTTCCTGAAGAGTGCATTTTGCATTAAAAGTTATAACTGGACATCGAGAGTAATTTGCTTCCAAATAAAATAATTGCAAAATAAGTATTATATATCCCTGTTCTCGATCCTTTTTTTGCGCTCACTTTCTCATTCTCAAAGGAAAAAGCACAGTTCAATACAAAAATGAGTAGTAGCAGCATCGACAAAGTCGGTGTCACACACGTCGAAGATACCAACGACGAGTCCAAGAATAAGTTTTACAATGTGGGAGTGTCTAAGATTTCCAACGAGAATATTGATCTCTCAGGTAAAGATGCAGAGATGGAAGACTATATCGCCAAATTTTTGGGGATCTCAGAAGAGGCAAAGGCTAATGATTCCGCAGAGAAGATGATGCCCTTGATTCAAGGCTTGAAGACTTATCCAAAAGCTGCTCTGTGGTCGATAGTTCTTTCCACTGCTATCATCATGGAAGGTTATGATACCAACTTGTTAGGTTCATTCTATGCATTACCTGCATTCGCCAAAAAATACGGTGAATTGACCGAAGATGGTCATTATGAGGTGGCACTGAAATGGCAGACTGCCTTGAGTATGTGTACCAATGTTGGTGAAATTATCGGTTTGCAATTTGCAGGTATCATTGGTGATCGAATTGGGTATCGTAAGACATTGATTGGATCTCTATTCTTTGTCTGTTGTTTCATCTTCATATTGTTTTTCGCAGAGAATACTGCAACATTGGCAGTAGGTGAGATCTTATTGGGTATTCCATGGGGTGCATTCCAAACTTTGACCGTGACTTATGCCTCTGAAGTTTGTCCATTGGTCTTAAGGTTCTATTTGACCACATACGTCAACTGTTGTTGGGTCATTGGTCAATTGATCTCCAGTGGAGTTTTAAAAGCTTACGCAACCTCCACATCTGATGATGCTTATAGAGTCCCCTTCCTGATTCAATGGATCTGGCCGGTTCCAATAATGATTGGTATCTATTTAGCCCCAGAGAGTCCTTGGTGGCTTGTTAAAAAAGATAGATTAGTAGACGCCAAAAAGTCCTTGACAAGGTTGATGTCTAAGAATGATGATATTGGTAACTTGGATATTTTCATCGATGCCGCCGTATCAAAAATGAAAATAACAACTGAGGAGGAGCTCGAAATGCAACAGGGGTCTTCATATTGGGAATGCTTTAAAGGAATTGATGGAAGAAGAACTAGAATCACCTCTATGGTTTGGGTGGTACAAAACACTTGCGGAAATGCTTTGTTCGGATACTCAACTTACTTTTACGAAAAAGCTGGTTTGAGCACAAGTTATGCATTCACTTTTTCGATCATTCAATACTGTCTAGGTATAATCGGTACCTTATTGTCTTGGTTTGTCTCAAAAAAATTAGGCAGGTTCCAAATATATTTCATTGGTATCTGCATTCAAATAGTATTGCTATTAATCATTGGTGGATTGGGTTGTTCAGACTCACTGGGCGCATCTTGGGGTATTGGTAGTTTACTTTTAGTGTTTGTATTCGTTTACGATTCCGGTATTGGACCTGTCTGCTACTGTCTTGTCACAGAGATACCTTCATCAAGGTTGCATACTAAGACTATTGTCATTGCTAGAAATTTTTATAACCTCATGGGAATTGTCAATGCCATTTGGACTCCATACATGTTAAACTCGACTGAATGGAATTGGGGTGCTAAAACTGGTTTTTTTTGGGCAGGGATTTCTTTGATCGTGCTGACATGGATGTGGTTTGACTTACCAGAGACTAAAGGCAGAACTTTTGCAGAAATTGATGAGTTGTTCAATCAACGTACTAAAGCTAGGAAATTCAAAAGCACAGAAGTTGATCCATTCGAAGCTGAGAATTTGTTTAATAAATTGGGTAAAAAGCAAATCGCCAATATTGTCAACGCTCAAAACGGTGCGTTTGAGGACGAAAGCAACGAGAAGGCATGATTGGAGACTGCGGCATTTTCTCGGTATTCGATTTTTATTTACACCATTTACCATGATTTTTCAATTACATATGTACCTCCTTTTATTTGTAAAAGCAGTCAGTTTAACGTTGCAGTAGTCGACAATCGTGATTAATTTCACAAAAGATCTCCGAATACTTCAAATGAGTTGAAGAAAGAAAGAAGGGGAAACCCAATAAAATTAGGCATTACTTAGAAGTTTTGGATATTCCAAATATTTATCCTACGATTAGGTAGAGATGTCGACTATTTTTTGGAGCCGAGTCAGTGCTTTAACTTAAAGAGAGTGAGAGTATGGTATCACGGAATCCATTAAGATTAGTTTCTTTTCTAATTTTTCAAACTAGATATCAAAGTCACAGTGCTACTGAAAAACTGCTGCTAGACATTTTCTTCTACGAGAAAACAATACATGATAACTGAGGTTGACTCACCACCTTATCGATAATATTTAGAATGATCTTATTGCCATTATCAATTGCAAACAAGATATACTCTCCCCTCCCAAGGTTTCAATATATCAGAGTCACAGTTCACATAGTTCGCATTAATGAGCTTGTAATCACCTTGTAAATGTCTCGTGAAACTTTGATCTTGATTACTGAAATTCAAAACGACATATATCTTATCACCATCAGAGTTTTCTTTGGAATAGATAAATAACTTTTCATTGTCGATTTCATAGATGGTGAAGTTAAACCCATATATGAATGATGATTTGTATTCTTTTCTCAATGACAAAGACTTTTTCCAGAATGACAAAAGTGAGTTGGGATCATCGATTTGATTGGCAACGTTGATCTCTTTATAATTCTCATTGACACCTATCCATGGTGTCACAGTTGAAAATCCCGCATAGGCGGAGCCATCCCATTGAATTGGAAGTCTTGCATGATCCCTTGCAACCTTACCAACCCCATCCATGAATCTATCCAAAATCAGTGGATCATTTCTCTTTTGAAGTTCTTTATAGTTGTTCAAAATTTCTATATCTTCATAAAATGCGATAGGCTTATTCTTGATATTGGTCATGCCAATTTCTTGGCCCTGGTATACGAACAAAGTTCCTGTCAAGGTTGTCTCCATCAAGGATAGCAATTTTCCCGAAATGACTCTGAATTGAGGGGAGTCATTAGCAAATCTGGAGATCGATCTAGCTTGATCATGGTTTTCAATGTAAGTGGTGGCCCAAGAGTCGGAGGTGTCGACAAATTCAAAAGATTTGCTGATTGCCTTCTTGAAATCAGTCAAGGTGAAAGGCTCATATAAGTATTTTAGGAGTTTTCCTTGTCCCAATGAGACATGATCAAATAAAAACATCATGTTAATCTCCTTACGGGCTCCACTAGTGTAGCTCAACACGTCCTCAATTGAGCCATGCATGACTTCGCCAACAGTCATGATATCATACCCAGTGAAACATTCTTTGTTCATTTCTTGAACAAACTCGTGAATACGTGGACCATTTAAAGTGAACTCCAAACTTGGTTGCCATTCGGAATCAGGGTTGACAATCGGCAGATCTGGTAGCTCAGGTACTTTAGAATATAAGGAGATAACATCAATCCTGAACCCGTCACAGCCTTTCATCAACCAAAACTTGACAGCCGAGTCGTAGATCAGTTTTCTCGTCTCTTCATTTTCCCAATTGAAATCAGGCTGTCCTTCAGCAAACAATCTCAAGTAGTACTCTTCAGTTTTCTCATCCCAAGTCCACGCACTACCACCAAAAAATGATTCCCAGTTGTTTGGTGGGTGTCTTCGACCTTGTGAATCATACTTTGCTGGTCTCCACCAAAACCAGTCTCGCTTTGGATTGGTTTTGGAAGACCTTGATTCTTTGAACCACTCATGTTCCACAGAGCAGTGATTGATCACCAAATCAACTAATATTTTCATTCCACGATCATGACAACCAGCAATCAATTCATCCATGTCATTCATATTGCCATATTTCGGGTAAATCAGTTGGTAATTCGAGATATCATAACCCATATCTTCTTGAGGAGAATCGTACATTGGGGATAACCAAATGACATCGGTTCCCAAATCTTTGATATAATCCAATTTAGAGATGATTCCCTGTAGATCTCCGATACCATCACCGTTGGAATCTTTGAAACTGGAAGGATAAACTTGATAAACGGTTGCTTCTTTCCACCAAGTGGGAGTCGCCGCATGTAAATCAGTCATTATTTGTAACTCTGGTCAAATGAACAGAACAATTCGTAAGACAAACAAAAGATGAAATGAAATTTCTCATATAAATGACATTGAGCTGGGGTAGCAGTCTTGCTCGTTTGTTGTTAAAAGCTACGGCTACTAACTTATAGGCTATTTCGACCCGATTCAAAACTGAATGAGAAAAAAAAATTGATAAAAAACAAGAGATTCTAGCACTCAATAAGTCTTATTGAGAAAGTTCCATCCGAATTGATGAAACCGTGAACTCATAGTATCTCTTCATCAGTTAGCAGCCAACTTGTTGTAAATGGTAATGCGATGATCGGCAGATTGCCATTTTTGTTTGGTTGTTTCAAATTCAGTAGTGTTTAATCAATTGAAAAATATTGACTGCTGTTATAATGCAGATACGCTTCCTTCCTTGAATGATTCATAAACTTGGCAGATGTTAATGAGTTAATCATTAGCTGTCAAATTATTTGTCTCTATTGATCTATTAATCAATCACAATGTCTTAAATTATCCGCTCATCACCTGCGCACAACGGAAATATAAATCGTCATCATCTCATCATCGGTCTTCTTGATTACTAAAGAGGGAGCGAAAAAACACCAAACAAATTTGTGAACAACCTAACCTGAAATTTCAAAGCTTATAACAACAACTGATCTACCTCATCGATAGTCAGAAAGACAAAAAATGGCCAAAGCACCTACTCCAAGATTGATATTCGTCCGTCATGGGCAAACAGAATGGTCCAAGAGTGGACAGTACACCTCCGTTACTGATTTGCCATTGACACCATTTGGTGTCAAACAAATGACAGCAACTGGTGAATCATTGATAGGCAATGAACCTTTCTGTTTAGTGCAACCACAACATATTGTTAAATTGATATCTTCACCAAGAAAGAGAGCTAAACAGACAATCGATTTGTTGCTAACCCATTTACCAGAAGAGGATAAATCAAAATTTATCATCGAAGTGCACAACGAGATCAGAGAATGGGAATATGGGGATTATGAGGGTATTACCACCGAACAAATCAAAGAGTTGAGAAAGCAAAGAGGCTTACCTTATCAAGATTGGAACATTTGGGAATACGGTTGTGAGAATGGTGAGAAGGCTGAAGATATAACGAAGAGACTTGATGAATTTATTGCAAACATAAAGCAAACCCATTCCGAGTACATTAGCAAGGATCTCCCATGTGATATTATTGTTGTTGCCCATGGTCATATCTTGAGATGTTTGGCTGCAAGATGGATTGGGTTACCTGTCAATAAGAATCCAAAATTTATGTTGGATGCCGGTGGTGTTGGTGTATTGAGTTACCAGCATCATAACTTGGACGAGCCTGCTTTGTTCTTAGCTGGAGCATTTAACGTTCCAGTAGAAGAAACAGGTGCTGGTTTATAAGCTTATTATGCAGTGAGTATTAGATTTGTCATTTATGACGATATAGTATATCTTTATATACGTCTCATTCAAATACATACTGAATGATATCAATACAAATTAAAACTAAACATAAAGGACATTAAATTATTGAGTTGTAGAATTGAACATTGTATATAAAGTTGTGAAATCTATTTACTGAAGTTGGGCATTTCTTGCGTTTCTTTTCTTTCAAAGTCACCCTAAATTTTGCAATTGACCGAGCAATTGATTCTGTTCAAAGCTTAAAATACGTCTGTTTTTTTTCTCATTCGGTGAGATTGGTGATTTCTGTGACAGTGAACGTTGTTGACGATGTCTGTGTTCGTGCTTTTGTTTATGTAACTGCTGTGGTTGAGATTGTTGTTGCTGTTGCTGTTGACTTCCGCCAAATATATTGCCAATTGACCCATACATCCTCCTTGGTGTATTTTGAGTGCTATTCCCATCAGTGTTACTTGAAGCCGACAAAATTGAAGAATGCTCAAAATCAGTGGTTTGGAATCCATTGATATCAAACTTGAGTTTTGTCGGTGTTGAAGTGTTGAAAGTTTGTGGCTTCTTGCTTGTATTTGACATTGGGGATAGAAGCAACTCTTGTTGAAGTATGACTGGCTCCAATGTGGAAGGTGATTGTTTATTGTTAGGAGACCCAAATGAAATATACTCTGAGTGTCCTTCTTCGGAATCATTGTCTGTGAAAGATGTGCTTATGGACAAGGGTGCCATTCTGGAATGTGTGGGGGTCTTTTGACTCAATGATGTATTGTTGTTATTATCATTGTTATTGTTATTACCATTGTTGAATGTGAAATAATCCTTAAACTTGGGTGTAGCTTTATGTGATAATGAATCGTATATTGACTCTCCAGATCTATCTTTCAGCGACTTATTTTTGTTACTATTGATATGCAAAATAGAACTGAGCCCCACTCTCTTGTTTGTGGCATTCGTATCTAAACTGAAATTCCTCTTGTGATTGTGATGGTAATGGCTTGATTGAAACAGAGGATTTTGTCTCAATATAGGAGTTACAGAGGTGGAGGAATTCTCCCTGAATGTATCAGTGGTGTCATCCACATCATCCAATCTCCAACTTAAAAACAGCACTCCAATAAAAACAAGTAGTGTACCACAACAGATATTCAATAACTGCCATACTGAAACAATCAGCCATTGATTGAAAAAAATTAACTCATTACCGATGTTGACAATGTTGTAGATGCAAAAGACTAAAGGGTACAAGATACTTGTAGTGATTAACTTTAAACCCTTATTTAAAAACCACAACTGTGACAAACAAAGTGTGAGAAATGAACCGATGATTATCCAAATCATTGGTTGGGTCAAGATCTTTTGAAGACTCGATCTCGATTTAAAACAATTAATCAATATCTCGATTGTAGACTTCGCCAATAACAACGAAAATCCTGATAAAGTACCACTTATCCATCCAAAAAAAACCCCTTGTAGTAGATTAGAGCTCTTGGAAGATAACCTGAAACAATTTTCATATAAGCGAGTGTTCACTTTTCTCAAAACTTGTTCACTTTTCGTGAATTGGTCTTTGATAAACTTGTTGACCCTATTCTCCTCAGTGAAGCCTCCATGCTGAAAATGCTCATATTCATTCGAGGGTGTTGAGTGGATATAATTGTCATTATCCAAGACCAAAGACTCTTCATCCTCATCATCATTTGGTGAATGACCTTGGCTTGTATGTGGTGCTACATCATAACGATTTAGCTCGTTGAGCTCATCATCGGTGGAAAAAGGGGTACTAAAATATTCGACGTTAATGCTCAAAATGATCCAGCCAAGAAGAGTCACTACAATGAATAAGTTGAAACCGCACCAAACGATGAATTTTCGCCTTTGTAAAAATACAATAAATTGATCTAAATTGTAATCGGGTTCCGGTAAACGGCCAAAAGTTGCAATCAAAAATGCACCTATTCCAATCAACAAGGTCCCAATAAAAGAGTTTAAAGTAAACACCTCGTGTAGAATCAAGGAACTGAAGAGTGAGTTGAATACTAATCCTATACTCTGTAAAGGAGATAAGATTATTAATGGCAACGTTGTTATCTGTATGGAACTTCCGAAAATGTTCGATATCAAAAACAATAAAAAACCAACTCTCCATAACGATCTCTTGTATGGGGGCTTGTATATGCCACTCTTAGAATTCTCGTAGTGTAGATGAGACTTCCGTTGCAATATCAAACCAATTGACTGACAGATGGATGATAACACGGCTGATATGATGCCTATTGTTATCGATGCACTTGATTGCTGTGGTCGTACTGTGGGTATTCCTATCATTGTGTTATATTGAAGAAGTGAGAATAAACTGCTGTTGATTATATCTCTTTTGCTGGTGTTTGTTGCATATAAGTGGTTCGTAAAAAAGCGTGATGGTTTGGGGTTGCGATGGGTATCTACTCTTATTGAAACTAAAAAGATCACTAAAAAATGGGGCAACAACAATTCGTAGTTAAAAGTTTCAAGAATCTCAGATTAACAACAGCAGAGTCAAATATCTATGAACTGCTAATGGATGTCCAGGATTTTATTAGATGAAAAACTTTAGCAGCAAGTTTGTATGGATTAGAGTTCGATATTTAAAGCTACTTAAGTCCCGTCAACAGATTTATTTTAAAAAAAAAAAAAATTAAAATTATTTTTAGTCACTTGAAAGGTAGTGCGTTTGTGAGCAAACTAATCCCAAAATAGACAGTTTTGTTTACTTTCCCAAACATCTTCATATAAAGATGCAGGACGAATAACAATAAATACTAAAGCAGATAACAGAGTTTCATTCATAAGATGCTTGATGTCCAACTGTGTATACAGGATGCATTAGATTTGATTCAAGATCCTGTTAGCTCAGCAGAATCCTTACAAAAATTGGACTCCATGCTTGGACAATTGTGTATTCTTTCAAATGAGTTAAATTTACAAGCATCGACTTCTTCTAATTCTCCACAGAAGAAAACATTTTACTCAAGAACTACCCAGAAGTCAATTCTCAAGGTTTGGAAGGTACCCTCAAATTCAGATCCGGTTTTTGGGAAGTTTGTTGAATTGCAAGACAGTTTTCAATACAATATATCTGCTCAAATCATACAGCTACTTTCAAGAGAAACTAAATATTCCGATAACATACTAATCTCGCTGAATCAAGTGTTACAAGGTTGTTTGCTATTGCATCCACCTTCACGCAAGTTGTTTCAAAGGAAACCCGCCATGTTGTTGTTATTGACATTTTTGAGAAATTTTGAATCACACTCAGCCAAATTGATAACAACAACTATACAATCTTTGGTTTGTCTCATGGTCAAGAATGTTCCAAATTTGCGATTATTTGAGGACCTCAATGGTCCCCAATTGATCTGTCAAATTTTTAATGAAACCTCTGAAAATACAGTAAAGCACAAGTCATTGGAATTTTTGATGTTTTACCTCATCCCTGAAAGAGAGATTCCTCTGGAAAAGCTATTTGCTACTCAGGCCAACGATACATCGCAACTCAGCATCCGTTCACGGCAGAGCATCTCTAATGGGAACAGCAATAAAGGTCCTCTACATTCAATACCTTCGTCGTCAGAGTCGGCTGTACCGTCTGAAAAAACCAAAGATGGGTATGAAAGGAAAACCATGCAGCAAAAGCTGCAGGTATTAAAACCCCATTTGGATAATGTGGACGAATTGATAAATCAGCTTCTCGAGATAAGGCCCTTCGGTAAAATGAGGTATATCAATTGGTGATGTGTGCAAGAGAATCCTAGTGGTAAAATTTTGAAACATAATAAGAGGAGCCGAGAAAACGAGAATAGCATATACACTGAGAACAAATTTAGAGACTACAATTAACATGGAGAATGAGACTATTTAGAGAATTAATAACGAGACAATAAAGAGAGTAACTCCAATATAGAGACTGTGATCATCATATAATGATACCGACATTATCGATGTTGGAACGAATGTGAATTTCTTCTTAAGGTACCACCGAACATAATACATCGCTGAGCATACCAAGTTCAAGTTATTGTAGGCTATAATTTCGAGCATTAGAGAGCTTGCTTTTGAAAGAGCTTGTAGACATTTCGTGAGACGCTGCCTTTATCAAAATTAATAGAAGCTCATATGATATACCCATATACAGTAACATTGATTTGACACCTATTAGAATAGAAATTTCAGTCACCTACCTCTAGTCCATAGAAAACTTTCAATTCGGCTTTAATCAGTGGTCAGCTAATAAATATAGGCACATCGCTGTAAACATTCCCTCAATTGCTTCCTCTAAAGATAAATCGTTCGCTAATTTCAATTCCATCTGAGTTCATGAAGAATGGGAAAGAAAGTGGTGAAAGAAAAGCTTGAGCGCACCGGAAGGAAATAAAAAAAAAACCATCAAAACAAAGATCATTTTTAAAATAGATACAGGTTAAGACTGGTATAACAACACACGCTCAAGATGCTTACTGCTTTTTTCATATTCAATTCAAAGGGTGATGTCCTCATATCCAAATTGTTTCGGGAAGGTGTGAAGAGAACCATTGCAGATGTCTTCCGCATTCAAGTGATATCCAATAACGACATCAGATCTCCAATCTTAACATTGGGATCAACAACATTCTTGCATATCAAGTCTAATCACTTATGGTTTGTGGGCATCACCAGGTCCAATGTTGATGCGTCTATAGTATTTGAGAGTCTATATAAGGTAGTTCAAATCTTGAGCAACTCCTTCAATATAGGTGAAAATGAAGTCAAACTGAACTTCACAACGATTTACGAAATATTGGATCAAGTCTACGAATTTGGTTACCCACAAACGACAGAGCTAAATACATTACAGTTAATCACTGAGCCGGTAAAGTCGGTGTCATCCAATCCAAGCAAATTGATAGGGAGAAGGCCAACATTGTTGAAGAGAAGAACGTCATCTCAGGCAGGTTTAACTTTACTGTCCACTACAGCATCTTTATCATCACTAAATATGAACTCTGACATTCCTTGGAGAAACAAAGGAATCAAATATAGGAAAAATGAAGTCTTTTTAGATGTCTACGAAAACGTCAACTTATTGGTATCGGCCAATGGTGCAACACTTCGTTCCTATGTCGATGGTAAAATCAGACTCAAAACTCATTTATCTGGTATGCCGGTATGTAAGATTGGATTGAACGATACAAACGACTCAATAGAGTCAAATGTGTCATTGGAAGATCAAAAATTTCATCAGTGTGTCGACTTGAAGGCTCACGAATATGACAATGTGATCCAATTTATACCACCTGATGGGGAGTTTGATTTGATGACATACAGATCAAGCGAAAATATCAATTTACCTTTCAAAATCATGCCAAATTTGAATATAACGAACAACAATTTAGAAATTCAAGTTGTCATCAGCTCTCTATTTAGCAAAAAGACATCAGCCACAGATCTAGAGCTTATCATTCCAGTACCTAATGGTACTATCAAGACTTCACTTCAATCATCTACAGGAAAACTGAAATTTGAACCTGCATTGAATGCTATAGTTTGGAAGACTAGAAAATTCTTAGGCCAAACAGAAATGAGTATTAACTGCTCTTTGGAAATCAACAACAGTGCAAACATTTTGAATTGGTCAAAGCCACCAATGATGATGAAGTTCAACATCAATATGTACTCGTGCAGTGGGTTGAACATTCGTTTTTTCAAATTGGAAAACGACAGTGTCAAACTGATAAAATGGGTGAAATATATTTCACAAGCGGGTTCTTATGAGGTAAGGTACTAAGTTTCATGTTTTAAACAGTGTTTTGTATTTTAAATAGAAATAGACAAAAGAAATAGTCATTTAGATATATCATCATTCGATTTACGACGGTTAACTGCTAATAATTCATCGACACAAGCAAAAAAAAAAAAAAAAAAAACTTTTCGTACATTGATAACATCTAAGTTTCATAATCGTCAGTTTTATATTGAAAAAAATCGCAATGAGAGATATAGTTGTGTTCTCAGGGACTTCACACCCTAATTTGGCTGAGAGAGTATGCCGTAACTTGTCCTTAGATATGGGTCATGTGGATCTTCGAAAATTCAGTAATGGTGAAACTGCCGTAACAATAAAAGATTCTGTCAGAGAAAAGGATGTTTTCATCATCCAGTCTGGTTGTGGCCATGTCAATGATAACTTCATCCAATTGTTGATTATGCTTACAGCCTGTAAGTCTTCTTCTGCAAGAAGAGTTACAGCTGTGATGCCATTATTCCCATATTCTAGACAACCAGATGTCCCATATAACAAGAAAGGTGCGCCTTTGACCGCTAGAAGTAAAAGTGAATACACTTTTGATAGCGTGCCATCCACACCAAGGCCAATGTCACGTTTGGATAATGACAGCACTATCTCTTTGCTTAGAGATGATCTGTTGAATGGCTCTTCCACC
The DNA here is from genome assembly GCA_030556755.1 of Nakazawaea anatomiae. Taxonomy (NCBI): domain Eukaryota; kingdom Fungi; phylum Ascomycota; class Pichiomycetes; order Alaninales; family Pachysolenaceae; genus Nakazawaea; species Nakazawaea anatomiae. Next base: position 737,749 of record JAKTUO010000002.1, on the reverse strand, counting down.
AATTTGGCTCTGCCGAGACCTTATCAACCGAAGCAAATTTTGACAAACACTTCATCCGTTGGAAGTAAAAGCGTGACACCTACAGGCTATAAGAAATGGGTGTCGCAATCGGGTACATTGATTGCCAATTTGATAACAACTGCTGGTGCGGACCACATAATAACGATGGATTTGCATGATGCTCAATTCCAAGGATTTTTTGACATGCCCGTGGACAATTTATACTCTAAACCATTATTACAGCATTACATACAGCAGCTGATCCCAAACTACAACGAAGCTGTCATTGTCAGCCCAGATTCAGGTGGTGCAAAGAGGGCTACTAGTATTGCTGATCAGCTTGGAATGGCTTTCGCTTTAATCAACAAAGAGCGTAGACATAAGATTAATTCTTTGTCTACTACAGAACAACTGATAAACAGCTTAAGAATTGAAGAAGAGACATTGGTAAGATCGGAGAAAGTCATTGCCACCACCATGTTGGTGGGGGATGTCAATGAAAAAGTGTGTATTTTGATCGATGATTTGGTGGACACTTCATATACAATAACAAGACTGCTGAAATTGTTGAAAGACCAAGGTGCACTGTATGTATACGCAATAATAACGCATGGAATATTTAGCGGTGATGCCATCAGAAGAGTGAAACAGTCAAGTATTGATAAAATTATAACGACAAATTCTGTCCCTCAAGAACAACACGTTAAAGAACTAGGTGATAAAATTGAAGTGTTGGATGTTTCAAGAGTTTTTGCCGAACTGATAAGAAGAATTCATAACGGTGAAAGTGTTAGCATGTTATTTGATCATGGCTGGTGATCAATTTGAAATTCAAAAATAATATTCACTCAAATCAAAACAAAACAAACGTATAAATCTTCACTATATCGAAAAACTGGAACACTGCATCTGAAGAAGAATTTGAATTAGTCATGGATTGCGGACTCCAAATTCAAATCTTTAAAGTAGTACTTAGCATCTCCATTTCTATGGTAGTACTTGTAGTACTTGTAGACTTTTTCTGTGATCTCAGGAACGGTGAAGTGGAAGTATTGATAGTTCACATTACTTGGTAACGACTTACCAAATCCATTCATGTTATAACCTGCCGAAGCATACTTCTCCCAACCATTTGGTGAGTAAGTTTCGACAACAACACTTGGAATCTCACCTTTCATCAAAACTGACTTCTGGTATTTTTCATCTTGTTGATCGAAAAGCCTTTGACAAGGAAAGCTCACAACTCTAACTCTCAATCCCTTCCGAGTCAACTCTTTTGCCAGCTCCATACAAAATGTCAAATCTGAACCAGTTCCAATCAACTGCAAATCAGGCTTGCTAACATCTTCGACAACGTAAGCACCCAATTTTACCTTTTCCCTGCTTGTTTTTCCCGTGTATTGAGGTAAACTCTGTCTTGAAAGAGAAAATATCGAAGGCCCAACGTCATCTGCATTGATATAATACTCTAAAAGTCCAGAAACTTCAGCTCTGTCAGCAGGTCTGAAAAAATAACAGTTTGGCAATGATCTGAAAAAGGCTGGAACTGAAATTGGTTGATGGGTGGGACCATCCTCTCCCAACCCAATAGAATCATGGCTTGCAACACATATAACCTTCAAGCTCTGTAACGCAGACATTCTAACCGCTGGAGCCGCATACAACCAAAACATCAAAAATGTATGGCTGATGGGAATAAAAGTACCCTTGTTATAAGCTGCAAGTCCATTAGCAATAGCAGCCATTGCATGCTCTCTGATACCGAACCTAATATAACGCCCCGAATAGTCACCGTTTACTCCACATGCAGCTCTGACTTTTGGATTTTGGAAATCGACAGCATCATCCCATCTCAACTTTATTGAAGCTTCCAAGTCTCCTGATCCAGCTACAAAAGAAGGTATGTTTGCACAAAGGGCTCTGGTGGCTTCACTTAGTGCCATTCTAGACGAAATTGGGGTTGAGTCAAGTTTTGGCAACAAGTTTTCCCAATTATCAGGTAATTTTCCTTCAACTCTTCTTTTAAACTCTTGACCTAACTCAGGAAATTCTTTGACATAGTTCGAAACAAGAAGATTCCAGTCTTGTTCCAAAGCAGTTCCCCTTCCAGGCAATTCTTTGAAAAACTCTTTAACTTCTGATGGAATGTAAAACTTTCTCTTTGGATCAAATCCATAAAGCGACTTTAACTTTTCGACATTCTCCTCCCCAAGCGGAGAGCTATGAGCATCACACGTGCCCAGAATAGCAGAGTCCTTAGCGATAGTTGTACGAACATGAATGAAAGTTGGCTTATCAATCGATGATTTGGCCTCCATCAAAGCACGCATAATTTCTGAAATGTTGTTATCACCTTCCAATACATCGATAATGTTATAATGACAGGCGGCAAACTTCATGTTCACATCTTCATCATTATATAAATCCGCGGAACCATCAACTGTGACATTGTTATCATCATAAATGACTACCAAATTGTTTAATCTCAAATGTCCCGCAAAGGAAATGGCCTCCAAAGCTACTCCTTCTTGCAAACAAGCATCTCCAACAGTACAATAGATTGTATTATTGACAACAGGATAGCCAGGTTTATTGTAGATAGCGGCCAAGTTCTTGGAAGCGATGGCCATTCCAACCGCGTTTGCAATTCCTTGACCTAACGGACCAGTGGTGACTTCGATGCCTGGATTCTCAATTTCAGGATGGCCTGGAGAGTAAGATGGCTTATCAGCATGGTACATCTGTAATTGCTTCTCGGTCATGTGTGGGAATCCAACCAAATGATGAAATAAGTACTGCCACAAGCAGACAAGCAGACATGTCCATTTGACAAAACAAATCTGTCCCTGTTAAACCATTGGTCATTCAAAGGGTTGTATAACATTTGATACTTGTACAAGGCTATTCCAATCGCTGCCATACCCATAGCAGATCCTGGATGTCCTCCATCGTAGTGCTGAACGATGTCGGCAATGTAGCATCTGAATGTTTTCAAAACCAATTCATGAATTTGATCGTTTTCCCTGATTAAAGTAGCAGGTGTTGAGATTGTCATTTTGAGGTAAAGTTTTTCATACACTGATTCAATGATAAATTCGTAGTGACGAAGAGTGGAATATATTGAATTCTCAATGGCTTTTTATACTTTCATTCTGGCCATTGAGCTCTCATACATGTTTGAAATATCTGGGGTAAAAGTAGCCTAAAAATCATAATCAATGACCATCACATTGTTGGAAATTCTCAATCTGATGGCTCGTTTTACTCTTAGTATAACCTGTCCGACTCACTTTCCAATTTTCGGTGAAGCACTCCCGAAGTATGAGAAGAGTAGTCTACCGCCAAAAAAGTGTATTTTGATATAAGAGCACATTAGGCTAAAAAGGACCGATTAGGAAATACCTGACGTTTCATGGAGATGATGCGGCTAAAAATAGTGACTTATTTATAGCGATACTGCAGTACCTTTAGAGGAAAGGAAAAAATCGGTTTCATTTAGCCCCATTCTCAACGGAAACGTCTCAAATACATAATGTTATAATTCAAAATTCAGCGAATTGAGTAATTCGACGTATAATAATCCAATACTAAATTTATGATAAACCATGAAAAATAAAACTAAAAAGTATACAAGATAAACATATTGTCGTTTCAATCATTTGGTAAATGCAATAGCTTGCCCAATTTCCTCCAACCAAAAGCGTCATTATTTAGCGATTTCTATGAAAAATAATTTGTTACAATTGTATGTTGAAACTTCTTTGGACACTATTCATACCTATCCTATTGCTGCTTCAGCACCAATGGTTCTAGTAGGCTGATCAGGCTCTCTCACTATCTTCGGTTCATCCAAAGCATCCAATTGTTGCATTTCCTTTTCCTTCAGCTCTGCCTCCTTCAGTTTCTCCTTCTCTTTGTGCATTTTTGTCAACTCATCCTCAGTTATTAGATGATGATCATGGTTTGTTGCTTTATGCAAAACCTTGTCTTCGAAAAAACAGTCTTGTATACTCGTGAACCATTCATCTTTTAATACATCCTCCATACTGATTCTCTTCTTAGCATCCAACTCCAACATGGCACCAATCAATGGTCTAGATGAATGTGGTAATAGCCTCAACAATCTATAAGGTCCCTTAGTCTTTGATCTTGGGGCGTAAGCCATCGTGGTACTATTTGAAATCATATTGGTCTTCAACTGTAACTCGTGAAGTTCTTTTGTCGAAAGCGCATGATCTGGGTGTTTCAACAGTTCCAAATTCAATGTGCTGTCGCTATCGTTCAAATTAGGGGTTGTCAGTACAGGTGTTTGTGTAAATGCTTTGTATGATGGATCAGACATTCTTGGCACTTTCCAAGGAAATCTTCTCAATGTCATACAACAAAATATGATAGCTATTGACCAAACGTCAACGGGTCTTGGATCGTAGCTTGATATAGAAAATACTTCTGGAGCCAAATAAGGGTCTGAGCCAACAACACCTTTAGCCTTTATCAAATCATCTTCAAATGGGTATTTGAAAACCACAGCGGATCCAAAATCGATCAACTTCAAAATTCCTTGATTTGTTACCACACAATTATCCAATTTTAAATCACGATGAGCCAAACCCATTGAATGTAAATAATTGACACCATTGACAATCTGCTTGAAATAACAAGCAATTTCATGTTTCTGCAACAATCCACTCATCACAAGGGTGAAAAAATCGTAAGGGCAATATTCCATGACAATTAAAAATTTCAAACCTTCTTGTAGCATATCAAATGTTTCAATAATATTCTGATGATGTAAAGTTGAACCTACAAAAAACTCACTTTGTACTTTTTTCGTATAATCATAATCTGATTCCTTAGCATTTTTGGCTCGAAACTGCTTTACAGCAAATATTTTGCCATCCGAAGGCCTCTCCACTATAGCCACAGATCCTCCAGCACCTTCACCCAAGATTTTACCGGGAACACCATACTTCCTAATGAGCTCTTGTGAAGTTTCTGCGCCAAACAACATCTTTTCATTAAATTGGTGCAGAAGTTGTTGATCAGTTGTATTCGCAGTTTTTGGTGATGTTCCCAGCAGATTATTAGAGGTTTTATCCAGATGTTTATCCGAAAACACATGATGGTGATGTCCATGATGTTTTGACTTATGGTGATCTGCCTTATCCTTCAAATGATTCATCTCGTGATGGGTCATCGTGGCTGGTTTCATTACATTCTTGAAAAACCTTTTCAATTCTAGCTTAGACGAGCTATGCGGGAGAGTTTTTGAATCAGGTCCATCACGATGAGAATGATTCTTTCCGAATATTGATATTTTGGAATGCTGAGAAGTAGTTGAATTGGAAGAGCTTTGTGACATCTTGGGCGACAAAAGTGCACTTTTATTGTATTGAAAATTCTCCACTTTGTCATTATTATTCTTTCGCCTATTGTTGTTCCCATTGCTATCATTTGAATGTACCCCATGCAAAGAAGAATGAGATGATGCTCTTGAAGATCTGTTAAAAAATTTTGCCAATGAAGAATTGGAATGTTGAGGCTTCAAATTTCCATCACCCAGTTCCCCATCCACACCTGTTAGTTGAGGTGATGGAGTGTTTTTCAAGGAAATATTTTTACTGCTCTTCAAAGGCATTTTTATGCTCCAATATGATCTATGAAGTTACTATTGCCTCTGCTGACGACAATGTTTTAACTGGGTTATGGCGGAATAGAGACTTTGGCAAAAAGCTGGAAAACCAAATCTTAGTGAATAATCGCTTATTGTTGATTGCAGCTTGGTGAACTGTAGCAGTCTTCGAGTGTATGAGATTGTATTGATGTAGTCAACTGAGGAATTGAAGCGAGTAGTATAGAGTATGAATCCGAGTGACTGACACTTCTTGCTCAATTTCGCTTTCTCTTTGATTTTTTTTGACTGATTTTTTTATTTTTTATTTTTTTTCTCTTGCCTTTGCTGTTTGCATGAAATCGGCAAAAATTGTTCGGAGTGAAAATGAATTCGGTATGAAGTTAGTTGAGATCATAGACGAGGGGAAAAACATGAGATATTAAGATTCATCTCGGTCCAAATTATGCCCCGGAAAAATTAACATTAGTTAAAATCGACCAAATAATGTCAAAATTGAAACTTGGCCTCGATGAATTCCGAGGGAAGGTAATATAATCTCAATCAATACTCAAATATGATTGTCAGAGTCAACGGGGTCTACAAGTGAATCCAAGTATAAAGTAAGAAATTCATAAACACAACACAATAACACAATTTCAAAAAAACAAAATCAATTCGAACCTGTGATATACTTCATAAACGAATGAGAACGATTTTTAGATCTCTCATTTCTACCACGAGAATCTTTCATCAACTCGTCATCGCTGTTATCACCAGATTCTTCGCCACTACTTGCAACATTCGAGTGAGCGTTATGAGCCTGCTCATCCTCCTCATCAACAGCACAAATGATGGTCTTATGGTTGTGATTGATCAACTTGTACGACGAAGGGGCAATGGCTAAAGTTGGTGTGGGTATATCATCGGTTTGTGACTCATCATCTTCATCATCATGATAAATATTATCGTTTTCGTCATTTTCTCTATTCGAGTCTTTATCACTTTGACCATGTTTGACAAGCGGAATCGTCGAAATATCAGCCTCTCGCTCTCTTTCGTTAGGCAAAATAAATTTTTTGTCATTTGTAGTGGCACCGTAGCCAGGACTTTGATCACGATTGATAACGGGAGCTTCAGAGCTAGCATCCTTATCGGCCTGATGACTCAATTTGAAGATAGCATCCTCTGGCTGTCTTTTTATTGTAACAAAAGACTTGTTGACAACAAGTGGATTCGAGGCGAGATTGGATGGTTTTGCAGCATTCTTGTGATAGTATGCGAGGTTACTATCAGTAAAAGGAGAGCTTGCCTTAGTGTCACCATCTTGTTGAGGTAATGTACGTCTTTGCTGATCGACTGAATTCCTTTGGCTATGAGGAGCAGCATAGATGTTGTGCAAATAAGTTGATAAATTGCGTTTTGATAACGGTCCAGGATCATTTCTCTTGATATTTTTGTTCAAGTCGATATAGACATCGGATTCGTCAACAATTTCTTCGCCAATCAACTCCTCAATAACATCCTCCAATGTCAAAACACCTTTAGCACCTGATGCCATTCCTGGAGTTTCACTGACAATGACCATATGTGATTTTCCCTCTTGGAAGTAGTTTAAAATATTCAAACAAGAAGTGTCCTCTGAAGTTTCCGGTAAAGTAGCCAATGGGAATGCCGCAACTGGCAAAGCATCTTCTGGATCGTAACTGATCAAAACTCGCACCAACAACATTCCAATAAAATTGGTCGGCTCATCGGGTAAATGAATTGGAATTCTTGAAAACCCAGAATTAAATATTTCATCGACTGCTTTTTCATCTAAAATGGTATCAGCGCTCATAGTGTAAACTTTGTCAATAGGGGTCATGATAGATCCAACGGGTTTCTCCTTCAAATCCAAGACGGCACTGATAATGGTGACTTCATCCTGATTTAATCTTTCCACACCCATAGTCCTATGTAACGTGACCAAAGTTTTTAATCCACTTTTTTTGTAGACGGTACCATGATCTTCACCCAACATACGATCCAATAATAAAGCTGTTGGGTAAGCAACAGGATACATCAGGTACATTAAGAACAAGACAAATGGAGAAAAGTAAGCACCCAACTCTAAACCAAAACGAACACAAACGGATTGTGGGATAATTTCTCCAAATATGACGATGGAAACAGTAGAGGCAAAGACGGCAACCAATCCACCACCAAGACATCTATCCAAGACCACTGGCAAGGTTTCATTGGTGATGACGTTGGATAACAATAAGGTGACCAACACCCAATGTTTACCTCTACCCAATAATTTCAACACCTTATCTGCATGATATTTTTCCTTCTCGGTACCCGAGTTAGAAATAACTTTCAAATAGATTTCATCTTGACCCATAAGACCCAAGGTTAAACCTGCAAAGACACCACCAAGTAATACTAATATTGCAGATGTGACTAGATACAATGCGAAATGTTCATCAGTAGGAGCACGATGAACATTGTCATCTTGTGATTGCAATTGCTGTACGATGGCAATTGGTAAAGCATGAGTTAATTTTGGCAAAATTGAAAACAAAAGCATCAATTTGCCGATCAAATTGCTATTTGTATTTAGCTTGACATTTCTATAATTATTTGGGCTAAAACTTCTGGGCGGTAGTTTTGACATTCAGATATGAAAGAGCTGAGATAATTTTGTTGTTAGTAAAAAGCCTTGTTTCATCTGAAATGATAAAAAAATATTACACTCAGTGATTCATTTGCACCGAGAAAAGTCGGAAATGTTTTGCTTACGGTTTTGTAACTAATCAAAAAAGTGCTATATATAATAGTTTCTCTGTTGATAATATAATGTATTATATGTATATATATAAAGAATGATCTAATTGGCTTTGTATTAAATATAGGCAAATAAATTATTTTATCTGTTCCAGTTGATTCGATTAGCAAAAATGATGTTTTTTGTTTTTTTGTTGCAAAACACACCTGTGTTCCAATTTACACGTGACAGAAACTCTTTTAGAATGTCTACATGATATGGGAATTATTACAACAAACACATTAAATACCAATTGAAATTCGAATCAAAGAAATAACCTTAGAAAAATGCATGAGAAACTGAAACGATACTAGACTAATTGAATTCAAGACTGTTTACATTCAGGTGGTTGTGTTTTACCATCACCAGCACCCTCTTCTTCACTGTCGTCTTCGTCTTCATCATCATCATCGTCGTCGTCGTCCCCGTCTTCATCCACCTCTTCATCATCGAAATCATCCTCTTCATCTCCATACTCACCATCAGGGAACTCGTACTGTAAAGCTTCACCTGTGAACCAGTCAACGGCTCTTGGAATTAATTTATCTTTCAAAATCTCGCCAATTTGGTAATCCAATTCTAATCTGTGTTCTAATTCCTCATCCAATTCATCCTCAGATTCCTCGTCATCCCCTGACTTCATACCTTCGACATCTGGACTTTGATCATCGTCTCCCAGGGACTTTGGTGCTTTTGGTGGATCGAAGAAATTGAAGAATGACTCTGCTGGTGATAATTTTTCAATAGTTCTAACCTGTTTTGTGTGCTTATTTCTCTGCTTTCTTCTTTCGACGATTAAGGTAACATTGGTGTCATTTGAAACCCAATTTATATTGCAACCTTCAGCATGATCATAGATGAAGTCGCTTGAATAGCCCAATTCCTTTTGATAGTAGTATGTCTTGGTCAATATCTTATTTGTGAAAAATTCATTCTCGGAAAATTCAAATATCAACTTGAAACCTGGAACATCCAAATACTCCAATCTGACATCTATCAAATGTTCCAACACCTCTGTATCTCTATCAGTAATGGTATCCTGTACAAGCGATAAGTTTCCTAAAGCAGTTAACCAGAAAGATGGAATTCCTTTGGAGGAGTCATCTTCGTCTACTTTTTCCTCTTCCTCTTCTTCGTCCAACTCTGTGATCTTGTCTTTTCCAGCAAGCTCTTCGTCTTCTTCTTCTAATAATTGTTCACCTTCTTCAATCTCCTCTGCTGTAGGGTCAACGCTACCTGTGATGATGTTAGACCTTCTTTCAAAAAGGGGTTTGTATTTACCATGGTATTTCCTTTCCAATTCCAATAACTCTTGCTGGAACTCAGCTTCTAATTCAAACTGCCTCTTTTGCACCGACTTCAAACCATATACTCTCTTTTTAACCAGTTTTGGCAAATTACTGACGTAACCAGAATCTTGACCAACCAACTCACCTAATTTTCCTTCAATCATGGATAACAAGGCAGGATTACTCAATAGCTTTTTCTTGAACTCCTCCTTTTCTTCACTGATGGTGTTTGGAATTGTCGGTTGATGTGATCTGCTCATATAAGAACCCGCGGCAGATGCAGGCGTGTTGTGAGGTGTTGGAGCGGCAGCCATCTCACCCAACTTCTTTTTGATTGGTTCAGACATTGGTAACAGTGCCTATATGTATTAATAAAGAATAGATGATATCGAATATAATATTGATCAATCACACACGGGATGAAATGAAAGATATATATATATACGTATTCAATTTTATGAATTTAATATTAATAATTAGAACCTCAACATAAATTTTTTTTTTTTTTCTGTCTTTTTTTTGAAATTTTTTACATAGTTTTTACCCTTTTCTTTTTTCCCGCGACTTTTGGATCAATTTCCCAATTTCTCTTTGACATATAACTGAATGGAGAAAGGTTGAAGAGAATGTTTTCCCTGACGAAAACTCAAATCCAGTAGAAATCTATTTGAGATCCTGACTTATAAGTATAAGTGTTTCGCCACCCCAATTGAAACATCAGCCATCTCAAATACAAACGCGTGAAGTGCAATTTTGTTTTTGTTTTTTTCACTGATACATATTTAAATAACGCCACATAGCCAACACTGGTGCTTCCTTGAAGGTGTTGAGGGTGTTCTGAACAATAGCTATTCTGAATTAGATCACCTCTGGTGGTATGCCACATTGGACGAATACCTTCTTGTCTTGAAGAATCGCGTAAAAAGTTAAAGCAAGGCTTGGTATCTAGTAGGTTCACAGTTGGACTTGAATCCATATTCGAGTTTCAGGCGCCCGCCATTCCCAACTTTGCTTAACGTGATTTGGTAACTGAGAGTTGTCAAATTCTGTGTCTGCGAAAGATATTACTAGAACGGAACTGTACGCGATTAACTGATATCTCTATAATGCTCAGTCTTAAGTAAATAACTCTCATGGAGGGGGGTACAAACCACGATGAAATGATATGAAATCACTTTTAGTTAATTGCAGCATCATTGTAGAAGGTTGTGCTCCTTCATTCATCATTTCACAATATCACAAATTTTCAAACAAGAGGCTAGTTCTTTTGAACCTTTTATCGCAGAATTACCAAAAGTTTATGAAGCAATTCCAACAAATTCTAAAGTAGCTATTCCGGTTTGATTTATAGGAGAAGCCAGCTTTTCGATAAACTAATAAGATATAGCTCCATTATCAAAGAGGTTGCATGAATCTGCGTATTAACTGTTTATCAATTAACTCATTTGATTGTGAATCTGGTTCCAATACGCGGGATTCTTGAATTTCTAACAGCTGACCACATCCACTGCTGACATGGGAGTGAATTGAATTGGATATTTCAAACAACTAACGCGCAATAAAACTTGGTAGTATTTTCAGTCGAACTAGCGGTAATAATTGTTTGATTTCGGCGTTATTAGACATCTTTGTATATAATATAATATAGTATTATTCTCTTCAATTCATGTAACAATATGAGTTGAGGATATCTCTAAACACTTATATACGAATAACTAACTAAACTAAGATGTTGTATTGATCACGTATGCGGCGTAACGCCAAGCAATAGACGCAAAGGATTGATATGATGAAATTCCTTATGAGCATTCCATCAATATTCTAATAATAATCACCGTGAGAGCCTTCTTCAACGTCACAAGGAATTACACACCAATCACGTTATTATTTTACTTAAACGAACGGATCGACTTGGTTTCTATACATCAATATAATTTTATTTAACTAATTGACTTTATTCGACTATATATTGTTGTAAAAAACCACAAATTTACTTTTCTTTGAATAAAGTAAAGAGGTGATGAATCATGGAAAAAACTTGAACAATTTTGATGAATAGAGAACTATTCCACTTTCAATGATAATTTAGTTAAAGAGCATCAAAAAAACCTCGATCCGCAAATATTTAAAAGAGGCATCTTATAAAAGTTAGAGAAGTTTTGAGAGTGCTCCTCTCGAAGTCGAATCCTGACCCCATTAGGTATTGCCGATATTCCTGATCTTTCAAAGGTTTTTTTCTGAAAAGAAGCTGAAATTTAACAAAAAAAAAAACAATCACGTGACAATTTCAAAAATTTATGTGGATAAAATTTACAAAATTGTGAATTCTGTCGTAAGAAGCCCGTGTAGCGTAATGGTTAACGCGTTTGACTTCTAATCAAAAGATTCTGGGTTCGACTCCCAGCATGGGTGCTTTCTTTTTTCGTTTATTTTTTTTCTATCCATTAGGGAAAGTCGAGTGAAGAATTTCATTTGAAAACAGAGAAATGCTGCAAGAAGAGATTTTAGTGTGTTTTTTATCTCATCACGAAAGAAAAACCGTTTAATAGAGATCAATTTTTTTTTTTTTTTCCTCGTGTTATCGTGGATATGACCATAACAAGATCACCTTGGATTTCAAACTCACTTTAGATCAAGAAATGAGAGTATGAACCCCGTTATCCCTGTACGAACATTAATTAGACTCATACTACTTCTCTTCTTGATTATTTCTTTTTACAATGTACATTACTACACAGGTTCAAGCACAGCAAAACAATTACATGTACATACTACCAAGTCGTTGTCGAGATTGAGCTATTATTATGACAGACTGAATATACTTCTATCTTCACACAAATACAAGGAGTATGGCTTGGTGGTGCGAAACCATGATCAATGGGACAGAAGACTTTTGCCGCTGTATTGGTTATACTTGATCAATGAAAGACAAGGCATTATGGATGAGGATTTTAAGTTGCCTTTCAATTGGAATTTGATAACAAATACACAAGAACTCATTAAAGAAAATACAAACATTTATAAAATTGCAAAGAAGAAGTATACATGTGAAAAGTTTTTTAAAATGGAGAAGAAACTACCCAAAGATTTTGACATATACAAATATTGTGAAGACGACCCTACTTATTCGAATCCATATAAATTACCTTTCCACATCATCAAATGGCTGAGTGTTTTTTTTGAAGATTATCTGTTCAGAAGAATGTTTGACTTGCTCTATACACTAGACAGTTTTCCAACACCTCAACAAGTGGTGTTTTTGAACCCATATGACAAAGATTCAGTTGTGATACCGTTGGAGAAAGTTTCAATGGGCGACAACGATCTCGTGAAGCCTTTACAAAGTTTTTACACCAATATCACCAATGATATTATCGATAAGGAGTTGCTTCGAAACTCGTCGTTGAGTGTCGAGCAAGTCTTGTTGAACGGAATATCGATACCGGAACAGCTATCTAAATTTGCACCCAAAGCTAGTATAATGACACTCGATGAAGAGAATATCAAGGGTCCTGCGATAATTCATAACCCACAACACTCAAGAAAGCCAACAGATCCAGTGGAGATCGATAAGTCGCTTTTCCATTGGTTTTTACCAGAGGAAATTGCCAAGCTTGATCCAAAATCTGAGTTGTTCGAGTATTTGACACGACAATTACAATTGTATCACGAAGAACAGTACTTTGGAAGTCCCAATCTGGAAAACTACCAATTAGCTCATTACGATTGGAGATTTTACAAAGATGCCGTGGCAAAAACCAATCCAGATTTGCATAGATCAGTTTTGCATAGATTGTCGAGAACGTGGTTCGCTCTTTGTCTGCAATTTGAAGTTCCAACATGGTTAAACCATGGCCCTTTGATTGGGTGGTACTGGAATGGATTGGCAATGCCGTTTGATGCAGATATAGACGTCCAATTGCCCATACAATCGTTACACCGCATGCTGAAATGTTTGAATGACAGTTTGATTTATGATTTTAGTGGGTCCAGTAAGAGGTATATCAATATGGAAACCAAGGTGGATAACTATGCCGAGTTGGGGATGAGAAGCTTCTATTTTGAGATAAACAACAATTACCCTCGTAGAAATGGCTATCAACTGCGACTCAATAATATCGATGCTAGATTAATAGATACGGAGACAGGGGTTTACATTGACATTACTCTGCTAGCATTTTTCGAGGAAGCCAATCAGTATAGTGACTTTTTTGAGTACGAATTGCTAAGGTCGTTTACTAAGCCACAGTCAGAGAGATTTTTCAAAGGTGTTGCTTATAACGAATTTTTCAATGAGACTTATCCTCAACCAAAAGCAAAATTCGATTATAAAGACATGTCTAGAGCTTTGAAAGATTACTCGAAAAGTGTCATTAAAAATTTCGAGGATTATTTTAGGGCCCCCGAAGATCACGTGTTTATTGCTAACATGTCCGAGTTAATGACAGATCGAAACTATCACTCATATCAATATGAAGACTTTCATAAGTTAATACCAGTACAATTTGAAGGACACCCACTGTACTTGCCTCTGAATTATTTACAAAATATTATCAAGGAATATGGAAGAAATCTGATTGAGAAAAAATATCATTCATATCACAGATTTTTTCCGCAATTGTCATTATGGGTTTCTCATGATGAATGCCCCTTCTACAACGAGATCACTGGAGTGCTGGATCTGGGAGAGAGTGAAGAAGGTTTGGCACAACGATGTGTGGCCTACAACAGGAAAGTGCGAGAGTCGTTCAATCAAATAATTGAATATTCTTCAAATCATGAAAGGTTAAGAAATGTGATTTTTGATCAAAATCATGTCGTTGATCCCGTGTTTGATATCGAAAAATTATCTTCGGCATTAAAGCAGTTTGATTCCAAAATCTTAATTCCGGAAGTATGGAGTAGAGACTTGTTGTTCGATAAAGATATTCCGATTGAAGGTGAGGAGGAAAACCAGGATTTCAGTGTACATGATTAAGCCGAATGAGTTGTCTGTTGTGTTGTTATATATCCTCTCTTTACATTTGCACCCCTACCACATGAGGGCACATTTTTTCGGCCTCTATCTCGATTGATTGTTCTACCGAGTATATACCATATTCAGAAAATCCTTTTTTTTCAATTACGAAACCATATACGAATTGTATATACATACATACCAGGCTCTCATACATAACATTCTCCACCGTGTAGATAGGCTACTACATGTAGTAAATTGAATATGGTGGAATATTTTAAAGTAAAGTAGATTGGTAAAGTAGATGAATGGGCTTGAACGCACTATTCATCATCATGAAGTCATCATAAAAAGTTTTTGAGAAGCTTAGTTACTCAATCCAACTCTAACAGCTTTAACTTGAGTATAGTTATCCAATGCTGCAGTTCCCATCTCTCTTCCAATACCACTTTCACCGAAACCACCAAATGGAACCATTGGATGGAAATCGTTGTAGGTATTAACCCAGATAGTACCAGCCTTGACACTGTTGGCAACCTTGATCAGCTTGTTAATATCAGTTGTGTGAACACCACCAGCCAATCCGTAATCAGTGTCATTGGCCAACTTGATAACCTCATCAACGGTCTTGAATTTTGTAATTGTGACAACTGGGCCAAAAATTTCCTCCTTGACAATCTTCATGTCTTCTGTAACGTTACCAAAAATAGTTGGTTTGATAAAGTAACCCTTGTCACCAATTCTTTCACCACCGGTGATCAAACTGGCGCCTTCCTTTTTACCGGTCTCAATGTAACCCATAATCTTCTTCATTTGGTTCATCGAAGTTTGAGCACCTTGGAATGTACTTTCATCAAATGGATCACCAACTTTAACCAGTTCAGCAGCGGCCTTGAATTCCAGCAGAACCTCGTCATATGCACTTTCCTCAACATAAACTCTTGAACCGGCACAACAAACCTCACCAGAGTTGAAGTAGATACCAAGAACAATATTTTGAACAGCTTTTTTGATATCAGCATCGGCAAAAACAATGTTTGGAGATTTACCACCCAACTCCAATGTGATTTTTTTCAAATTGGAGTCTGCAGCCAGTTTCATAATAGTACGTCCAGTAGCGGTAGATCCGGTGAATGCAATCTTTTTAACCTTTGGGTGGGAAGCAATTGCATTTCCTGTAATCTTACCAAATCCACTAACGATATTGATCACACCAGGAGGAATACCAGCCTCCTTGACAAATGTCGAGGCGTACAAGGCGGAAAGAGGGGTTGATTCTGCTGTTTTCAAAACCACAGTGTTACCGGTGGCCAAAGCAGGACCAATTTTCCATGACCACATCAATAATGGAAAGTTCCATGGGATGATCTGTCCACAGACACCCAATGGTTCTCTTCTGGTGTAATTGAAATGAGTATCACCTGTCTCAATGAGCGAACCTTCAATCTTATCAGCCCAACCAGCACATGATCTGAGGTATGCAATAACCAATCCGATATCACCACGAGCTGAACTGATCAGCTTACCATTATCTAAAGACTCTATACCAGCTAAAGTTTCCAGATTCTTCTCCAACAATTCAGCCAACTTGTACAAACATTGACCTCTGAAGGAGGGATCTCCAGTAGACCAAGAAGAGTTGAATGCAGCACTGGCAGCATCAACAGCCAAGTCGACATCCTCCTCTCTACTTTCATAGACTTCGGTGATGGTTTCTTCAGTAGTTGGGTTGATCACTTCAAATGTCTTGCCCTGTTGAGAAGGAACAAATTCATTGTTGATGAACAAACCTGTTGGTTGCTCATACTTGAGCCCATTTGGTAATGTGATTGGTACCGAGAGTGGCAAATGAGATGAGTATAATCTCAAAGAGTTATATAAAGGTGCTGGATTGGTTTTCAAAAGCAATCTCAAGTGACTAGTTCTCAACATTTTTATGTGATAAGTATAGGTATCAATCAAATAGATTTAGATGAGATAGAAATTATACAATAGAGCGGATCATACTGTCCTTTTATATATATGTATTATAGATCGCGGAGTCCTATACTGAAGACTTTACATTTACATGTTGCTAGTGATTCATGAAAATGAAAAGACCACTCACTCACTTTACCCCACAATTTTAATTGGCATATTCAAAGGGAGCGAAAAAATCAATTGATCCAGAGAGGGAAAAAACAGCCAATTAAATGGTGACGAAGAGAGCCTCTACTCGAATACACACCTTTAAACCGATCTCTTGTCTGTGTGGGTAGTGTAGTGGGCTTGTGCCCCGTATGACTGAGTGACTGACCTTGAGTGACCGAGTAAAAAGTCAAATTGCAATAACAATAATTATTTGCTCCACTTTTCATCAATTACATGGGGTGCCTTTTATTCAAGTCTCGCTCTCCGCCTGTCTCATAACATTTTATTTAGCTCGGACCAGTTGATCAGTTTACCGGTTATGCGAGTATTTCGTTTGATGTGTGTGAGCGGGTATTGCTTATTACTAAGAGTATATGAGACAGAGTTCAGACTACAAATGACTGACTGTGTCTATATATATATGCATTGATATATAAAACTTATGATTCACAGTTCACCTCTTTGTATGTACCACTTGTATAAGTTTGATATCGAAAAGAGAGGTATAAGGCTTAGATATCGACAGTTTGTAAAACCCACAACAATCTTTTGAGCAACCGTAATGGCACAAACTTCATACACACACGGCGTTTTACTTCCTCTCCGTATTGTATGTATCTAGCAATCACTACACGACTTATTTGAATTGCGTCCATCGCAATTGCACTCAGCTATTGTCAATCATCGCTAATCATCTTTCAATTTTTGTTAAAAACTTACTGCCCTGTGTTGCACCCTGAAAATATAAAGACAACAAAGCCCAAACAAAAATAACAAGACAAAAAGATCTCTCTTTCTTCGCTCTAACTAGAGGCAAGCAACATTGGGATCATCTTGTCACATTATCGAACACTCTTATTTGATGTATCGAACACTTGACAAGTATACCATTATAAAAACTACAAAGCCTAATATATCCTATAACACTATAGCATTTCGTAAAGATATCAATCGTTATTTCTATGCCTCTTTTGATACCATTTGATAAAAGTGACAATTGTAGTGCACACTGTAAAATGTCGTGTATGGTGCTTTTTGAAGATACGAAATTGGGGCTGTTGAAAATGTTACCCCTTGCTTTACAAGGGAGT
Organism: Nakazawaea anatomiae; assembly: GCA_030556755.1. Taxonomy (NCBI): domain Eukaryota; kingdom Fungi; phylum Ascomycota; class Pichiomycetes; order Alaninales; family Pachysolenaceae; genus Nakazawaea; species Nakazawaea anatomiae. Next base: position 719,862 of record JAKTUO010000002.1, on the reverse strand, counting down.
AACTAGCAGCAGTGTAATAAAAGATGTGTAAAGCAAAAAAAAAAAATTCTTTAAAGCACCAAATATCACAACAACACGTAAAAGTACACTTTGAATCAAGTAGAACTGAAACTAAAATGACTTTTGTTGATGTATTCAAGAGAGAGTGTGTCTCATGTTCATCCACACCTTCTTGCCCATCTTGCAAAGCTAATGAAGAATGCATTTTGACAACACAGACTTGTGATTCGTGTCCTCGTACTTATTGCTCACCACTAACTAACTTGTCTTCATCAGGATCTCATACGAGACAGCGAGTTGGTGCTATCACAGGTGGTGTAATTGGAGGAATAGTAGTGCTAGCTCTTGTTGGGCTTTTCATTTTCTACAAATACTACTTGAAACCAAGGAGGAGTGAATATAACAAGGAATTAGATGAAGAGTTCAAATACGTTGCCGATGAAGATAATCTGATCCATTCAATATCTCAGAATGACACTGATAAAAGGTTGTCCCAAGTAACGCTATCCACTATGGCTATGTCAGTGTTCACCAAGGCCTCAAATGTGATACCAATAGCTTATATACCAGGTGTTACTGTAAAATATAGCCAACAGCACAACAGGACTGCTGCCCCATCCATATACTCAGACATCGATACTGCTTCGATCGTGGGGAATGAACAATTAAACACCACTACAGCTATCAAAGCCAAGCCTAGATTAGTCAACTTTGATAGCGATGAAAATCTCGACGCTAATACACCAAAGACTGCCATCTCCATAGTCAATCTTGGTGGTGTTAGAACAGTTAAAGTTGGTAATGGCAAGAAATCCAAGCTTCATGGTGCAAAGTATGAACCAACTTTACAACGAGAGCTCATTGTTGAAGAAGATGACGAAGGTGAGAGTTTGTTTGACTTAAATATCGAATTGGAAGACAAAAGTAATACTCTGATAGCATCACCTTTCAACAACAATAACGCCGTCATCGAAGAGGAATCAAGTGACGATGATGATGATGATGATAGTGAAAGAAAACACTCGATTGAGGGATTGAGTGATGACGATGATTATGATCCTAAAATGGCGGAATCACATTACAGATAAGACAATACTTTATCTATTCTGTAATTTTTCAAGTTCAAGAGTTTCCCTTTTATCAATTCTCAACAACTCTCATCTCACAAAAGGCCATTTTCTTATAAAATTATATCCCCATTAGTGGGTGTGTATGGCATGGTTGGGTTGAAATATGAGATTTATGCACAAAATTACAGAGGGATTACTATCATTCAATCGCGGAACAGGATCGATAGAGCTGCGGATAATGCACGTTTGATATACATTCATGCTTTAGGTATTCAAACACTTAGGTTGAAAGCAAGCTTCAAAATGCCGATGATGTTGCCTGAGTTGAATGGTATTCTATTTATCAAGATATCACGTTGTCAAATGCAAATTTTTATTGAATGACTTCTTAACTTGGCCGCGTACACAAAAGAAGCGTCTTGCTGTTTGTGAAGACCGATTTCATGTTGGGTTGAGTCTCTCAGAATAGCTTCTGACGTCTCTTGTACGATGAAGTTAGGTTTTTAAGTGTTTTGTATATATTCGTCAGATGTAGCTGCGATCACATAACACACAAGCCACCACAAGCTAGAAAGATCTTAAGAGTTAGTCAAAGTCGTGTCTACGTGATGCCCTCTCCTTTCGGTTTTAAGACACCACTTTTGATATCGATCAAAAATGGTCACTTCTGACTTTGACATAGTTCACAATTGTCTTTTTCAGGATCACAAAAAACCAATGAGCAGCTTTTTGTAATTATATTTAGTTTAGGTGAAGAAAATTATCACACTCCCGGCGAGTGGGATTCTGAGTTTCTAATATCGTTTCAAGCTTTTCAAAATTATTTTTGTATACAACTACAGATTCATATCATAACATTTTGTCATGGGCAAATGTGGTACCAACTTTGAGCTTTTAAACCCAGTCAATCGGACTCTTCAAGACATCGAGCAACTTTTGTTCCCTACTTCCGATAGTTGGTTGATGGTTGTATTTCCAAGTTGCCGTCAAGGGCATGGTCATCAATATACTCTCCACCCTAGAACCTGGGGTTTGCAACCCAAACTTTGTACCTCTGTCTATAACTAAGTTGAACTCGACGTATCTACCTCTTCTCAATTGCTGCCACTCCTTCTCTTCTTCGGTATATGGCATGTCTTTTCTCCTAGCCACAATTGGCAAGTACGAGGGCAAGAAGGCATCTAAACAATCTTCCACGATCTTCAAGATTTCCAAGGCTGGCTTGCTGTTGAAGTCATCGAAAAAAATACCACCAATACCACGGGTCTCACCACGGTGCTCGATGAGAAAGTATTCGTCACACCATTTCTTGTATTCTGGGTATAAGGAGGTGTCATGTTTGTCCAAGGCGTCTTTTTGACATTGATGGAACAACTTGGCATCCTCTTCATAAAGATATGATGGGGTTAAATCACAACCACCACCGAACCACCATGTCTGTGGTGTACCGTCGTCATTCCAAGTTTCAAAATATCTGTAATTCAAATGTGTAGTTGGAGCATGTGGATTGTATGGGTGAATAACCATTGACAAACCGCAGGCAAAGAATTTTAACGACCCATCGCCATTGACTTTCAAGGTCTTGTGGTCCAGCCTCATTCTTGACACAGCAGGGGCTGGCAATGTACCGTAGACTGCAGATACATTGACACCACCTTTCTCAAATGTGCTACCTTCCTGTAACACCATAGAGAGTCCACCTCCACCATTGTCGCCACGTTCCCATGGATCTGGTGTAAATTTCTTCGTCTCCAAAGTCTCTAATCCGGCAACAATCTCTCTCTGTTTTCTGAAAACTAACTCCTTCATCATTTCCCCAATCGGGGTCTCTGGGCTTGACATTATGTGTTTTTGATCTGCTTTCAACTTCAATTATTGCGCACTTTCCTAAAGTCTTTCTAGATTTGCTATGATGTTGAAACCGTGGTGGTCGACTAAGGGTATAGATAATCTATTTATCTTTTATATTGATATATAAAACTAATGAAATCAATTCACAAAACAACCTCTCGTTTACAAATCTAAAAAGCTTGATCGAGAAATTCGAAGAGTGGTCCGATCTAAATAATTTTTTTTATTTTTCAGATTTTTTTTTCTCCATGAAATGATGTGGATGCATATCAGCAGATGCAATACAAGCAAAAGATGGTCGAAGCTTAATGAAGAGTGAATTTTCAGTCTTGTCGGGCTTTGCAACACATTGCATACTGAATGCAAAATTAGTGGTCGTGAAACGTTCATCTTTATGAACGACCGTTACAGCTCACTACTTTAAGAATGCTGGTCGTTCTACATCTATGACGTATTGGTCATCACCAAAACTGCTCACCACATCTGATTTTCTCGGGGAAGCACAGGGGACTCGGTTCAAATGAGATGAAAATTGAATGAACTCCAAACAACAATAGAATGACTTCCATTTTGTTAGTATTTCTGTCATGATCGCGTAGTGAACCAGTCAGTAAACAGGTTCCAGGCTTTACATTATGCTATGCAATCATCCAACTTTTGCTGAAGAGACTGTTTTTTGAGGTGATATGATGTTTTTCACAATTGAATTGATGCTTCTTAATTATGGATATCTTCTGTACAATTCTAGGGATTAGCCAGCTTCTGACCCAAGACTTTATTTGGTTAGAAAAGATCACTGAATTTTTCTCTCTTTAACACGATGCTACACGGCAAGAGATATATAAGGATTTGAGAAGTTTCTGTCAACTATTCACAGTACTTTGAAACTGAAAATTAACTTGCACAGCACAGTTTAAGATGAGCAGATGCATAACAACGCGCCTCGAAATGCTCATCATATGTCGGCCTTCATCTTTCTCAGCCTCTTTGGGGGTGACTGAATACAAATTCATGATTGCTTTCATCAACCGTTAAATATCGGACCTACTCATGCACTTACAACTCTCGCTTATTTTTTCAGTATCTTTTAGACTTGAATAAATCAGATAAATATCTCTGCCAATGAATATGTGGATGAAGTCGTTATTAAAATATCAAAACACACGAAAACGGTAATCAAGTGTAAGTTTTATTATTAAAATTTGAAATCCAGTTGTGAAATGGGCGTGTGGTCTAGTGGTATGATTCTCGCTTTGGGTGCGAGAGGCCCTGGGTTCAATTCCCAGTATGCCCCGTTATCACGTTTAACTTTTTCTTTTTTTTTCAAAAAAAAATGCTTATTGTTTCAGGTGTCTTCACTTCACTTACCGTTGACATCAGTGTCATAAACTAAAGGGTAGGCTGTTTTGTTGAATATCTATTTTTAACCTGTATAGAATACTCCAATATATTCGTGGACTCGAATTTATTAATTTCAATGATCTCAAAGCTTTTGCAATATTATCAAAAATGAGCGCATGGCTAACTGCTGATCAAATTCTGATCATTTGAGAGTTGAGTTTTTGATAGATTTTGAAGTCGTAATATGAGTTATCGGATGGGAACCATTTAATCTATAATTATAGATTAACTCACTTTTAAACGCCAATATTTCGCTTTATCATTTAAGTCCAAAAGTTTTTCCCTTCGATACAACATATTAGAGTAGATCATAATGATCAAAATGTTTATCAAAAGTTGAATAGCCAGTCAAAAATTAGAATTGAAATATGCTCGAAGTGGAGCTATTGCATTGTTGAATAAATCAAAATGAAAATAAAAGAAGAATCATTACCATAAATGCATCGTAATCACTCCTTCAAAAATAAAGAAGCCGCGCCCATACCGGTACCTATACACATACTTACAACCCCGTATTCACCCACCTTAAGTTCTCTCAACAAAGTAGCGACTTGCCTAGCCCCTGTGCACCCCAAAGGATGACCCAAAGCAATAGCACCACCTCTTGGGTTGACTTTAGTTGAGTCTAATCCAATTTTTTCGATACAGTACAAGCATTGCGATGCAAAAGCCTCGTTGATTTCATAAATGGCGACTTCATCCTTGTCAATCTTGGTTTTAGCTAACAAATTTGGAATCGCCACAGCAGGTCCAACACCCATAATCTCAGGAGGAACACCACTGATATTCGTCTCAATGTACTTTGCCATAATTGGGAAACCCAATTCATTTGCGAGTTTTCTCGTCATCAACAAACACAATGCTGCACCATCAGAGACCTGCGACGCATTTCCTGCAGTGGTAGAACCTTTAAAAGCGGGTCTAATTTTGGACAACGATGCAGCAGTGACGTTTGGACGAGGACCCTCATCTTTAGAAACAGTGACTTTCTTGAAGGACTTCTTAGAATTTTCATCATCTTCATCATCACCGTCTTCCTCAACTTCTATCTCGATGGGCAATATCTCATCAACAAACAAGCCGCCCTTGATAGCCAGTTCGGCTTTTTGGTAAGATTGAGCGGCGAAAGCATCCTGCTTCTCCCTAGAGACAGAAAATTGAGATGCAACATTCTCTGATGTTATACCCATTGGGATGAGACACTTACCACCTTCTTTATCCTTTTTGATGTCTTCTGAAATTTTTGGAATCGACTTCAACCCATAATTTTGAGACATACTCTCGGCACCACCAGCTAACCCACACGATATTTGACCGCTTCTAATTTTGTTCGCAATGTCATTAACTGCCATTAAACCCGAAGAGCATTGTCTGTTGATAGCCATAAATGGAATTGACAGCGGCAACCCAGCTGCCAAGAGAGCAGCCCTGTGCTCGTTTACTCCAGCCCCAGGATTCAAGACATTTCCAATCACAATGTCCTCAATCAAGTTTACATCGAAGTTGGATGGAAGCTTCTTGATAAACTCCTTCGTCAACTTGTTCAAGATGAGATCCGAGTTTATGTCTTTGAAGGATCCTCTTCCCCCCTTCGTGATTGGGGTTCTGTAACTTTGAACAACAACGACATCTGAATCAGACTTAGTCTTGTAATTTGGCTTTGATGTTAAATGGGAACTCAACTGTTGCAATCTATCCATGTTTACTATTCAGTATTGAGATGATTTGAAAAAGTGAAATGAAGGAAATGAAATTGTGAAGCGCTAGTCTACTCTATTTATATATGTCACTCTGCCTGGTGGGGTATAGGCAAATCGGCTACATTTTTTTATTTTGGCACATGTAAAAATATGCGAAGATTGAGTGGTTACAGACTGCTATAAAAGGTAATTACCGTATACTGCACAGTGTTTACAAAAAAGCAGAATTCTGACAAGGAAGATCAAACACAAGCAGGCATCTTACACGCATCGCACAGTCGTCAGCGTGAATATTTCTTCACTGCCTAACCGAGGCTGAACCATGAGTACCGATTCACCACACGTGGCCAGTGACACCAATAAATTATCAAGAGTGGTTTCTCTTAAGAGCAATTTGAAGAAGCTGTTAAAACATCCATCAGATAACTCATCACCTTCAGTATCTACTTCAGGGCAAAACAATGTTATGGCTCAAGAAATGCAACTCAAACGTGAAAGTGGAGTGCTAAAATATTCTAACGATGTCTTGGCCGAAGAACAGGTAAAGAGAGTAGTTAGCCTTGGATTGGACCTAGCAGGAAAAGGTACAGTTGAAACATCATCATATCAGCTGTATTCGTCAAGGTCACACCAAACTCCCACATCACACACTTCCACATCTTCATCTATAACGTCAACAAAAAGTTCTTTAAACAGTGATAAGAAAAAGTCGTACAACTCAGCATCTTACCACACTCAAAACACCAGAACTCCATCAGAAAAATCATCATCAGCAATTTTGCAGTTTCCTAACGAATACAGCACATCAGAGTTAAAACTTAAAAAAGAAAGAAAAGAAGTGCCCAGTCCTCTCAGTGTAGTCGAATATGGCCTGAATGATATTGGGTCTCGCGTTGAAAGAAGAGGTTATGGCGTAACTGTTCTTCCGAACAGCACAGAACACAGAGAGGAGGCTTTAGTGGGGCAGACGAATGCCGATTCCAAATCAGAAGTAGTGAAGCTGGCTCAGCAGTTTTCAGTAAGGATTTCGGCTGGAACACTTGTTTTGCAACAGCTGAAGGAACTAATCACCATATTGCGAAATGGAAGTGTTGAATTTATCAGCAGCTTTATATGTATGAACGGAATCACAGCTTTATGTTCTCAATTGGAAAAACTTAACAAAAGGTCAATAAAAACTGATTACCAGCTTGATATGGAGTCTGCTTATACTATTTCTTTAAAGGAGCTCATGAATGCCAAGGAAGGTGCCGATTTCATGTGTCAAAATCCCAATTTTATACAAATCTGTTCTGCTAGTTTGATGTCCCCCCGTTTTTTCACCAGAAGAACCATGAGCGAACTACTCATGCTTTTGATCTACTGGAAACCAATAGGGAGGGACAATGTTCTCAAGGGCTTGAAAATTTTGCTGGATGAACCAAATGTGAGTTCACAAAACATTTTCCGGCCGTGGTTGAGCAGGGTGAATGCGAGCTTAGACAACATTTTGGGCAACAGGAGCAACTCCAACCTTTTCAGGTGAACTCAAAGTTATGTATTGGCGTCTTTCTTTTTGATGAATGCAATTTTAGAGACAAGCCATTCGCATAGTGAGAGAGATCATTTGATTGTCCAATTAGAAAGCTGTGCGATAAAGTCAATATTTTCCAAGGCGAAGGTCTTTGACAACGAAATGATGGTGGAGCAATTCGAAAAATTTGAGGAACTCAAATTAGAGAGTTACACAGCTTTATCATCTAACTCCTCTAAATTCATTGAGAAGAATGCTGTATCCTTGAGATCTTTAAAATCACAGCTTTCAAATTTAGCGAATACTGCCTCGATGTATGGGGGTGACTCAAGCATATTATCAAAAATCATAGCGCTTATCCTCATCTTGAGAGATGCTATTGAGTCTATTCAATCCCAAAAGCTTTCGAAGTGCTTGGAGTTGATGATTAAAGCCACAAGTGGTGTCGTAGAAAGAGGCTCATCCTCTGCTGATGATAGAAATATGTCATTCGACTTGAAAGAATTTTTTGCGAAGTTGGGTATCCAAAGCACCCAGAGTTTTCCTTATGATTCAGAAACGTCGAAGTTGCTACAGTCTTTATCAATAGAAAATGAAGAGTTGAGGACTTCGGTACAGGAACTACTTGAAAGGGATGACACAAGGGCTTTTAGGGTGGAAAAAGAGCTCAAATTAGCCAACGACCAACTATACAAAATGCAGAATACTAACTCCTTGTTAGTATTGAAAAATGAGAGGTTGTCAGAAGAAATTGAGTACTTGAAGAGAGCATCCAGGAAAGCCTCTGCGACATCGCAAGAGAAGGATGCCCCATATATTTCAACTGGCAATGACGAAAAAAATTGGCTTTCTGATGGAGCTTCCATGACACAATCAGAGTCGTTGATTATCAAGCAGGGGTTCAATAATATATCAAAAAAGCTGAACGTTGGCAGGAATGTTCAATCTCCACTATTTAAGTTGCATAATGACTACGAATATTTTGCCTCTGCCGCATCATCGGAGATCTCGCTTACTGCCTTTTCACAACCCAAAAAGTTGGTAAGCAGCGGTGAGACAAAAAGTGCCGAAATCCATAGATTTTCAGATATGTTTGAATATGAGGGTTCGAATAGCTCAACTTATGGTTTAGGGATAAGCACCATACAACAGAGTTCAGCAGTTAGTGATCTTAAGCAGAACTTGAGTGCAGGTGTTGCTTCGACTCTGTTACCACATTTTCTGCCACCTCTGCTGCCCCCACTACCAACATTTCTTGCTACAACCGTTCTAGGTATCTCGTCAGCTTCAAACCTGCCGCCGCTTCCAGCATTTTTGCAGAAAAATTCAAGCTTCGTTGGTGAATTGCCTTCAACAATACAATCACCACAATTACCGGAAACACTTCAAGATCAGTCAGCTAAAGCTAAGGACAACAAAGCTGAAAAGCCACCATCACAATTGCCACCACTACCACCACCACCTCCTCCACCGCTACCAGCTCTCCTCAAGAATTCTGCACCACCTCTTTCTGCACCTCCTCCCCCACCATTACCTTCACTCCTTACTGATAGATCAGACGCAAAGAGTAAGAGCCTCAATGATCTTCTGAACGCCCAGGACTTAGTTACAGGAGCGGCGAATAGTAGAGATAACCAGTTACAACAGGATGAAGATAGATCGATTGGTTTAAAGGAATTTGAGCCTAAAGAAGGCCAAGAGGGCCCAGGTACATTTTTGGATAGAATTCCCAAGCCAAAGAAAAAGTTGAAACAAATTCACTGGGACAAGATCGAAAAAGATCAAATCACCAAGACATTTTGGGCAGAACTAGATGACGAAATTGGACAAGGTGTAATGAAAATGGGGATTCTTGATGAGGTTGAAACTTTTTTTGCAGTCAAAGAATCCACAATGAAAGCGAAACCGAAAAGTCATCAGCAGGAGAGCAGGTTTAAGTCTTTTTTACCAAGAGATTTGGCACAGCAGTTTGGCATCAATTTGCATCCATTAAGCGGTTTCACGGTTGACGAGTTGGTGTTACAAGTTCTTCATTGTGACACGAGTGTAATGGATAACATACAAATTTTGGAGTTCTTCAACAAAGATGAGTTGACTGATATATCCTCCACCTTGGTGAGAAGTTTTAAACCATACTCTACTGACTACACCTCAAAGCCTATCGGGACACCTTCGAAAGATCCACATGAATTGGAGCGACCTGATAGAATATTTTTAGAATTGTGCTATAATTTGAATAGTTATTGGAAAGCAAGGTCAAGATCCTTGTTAATGTGTAAAACCTACTTAGGAAACTTTCACGATTTGAGCAAGAAAATTGATGTCATTGATTGCACCATGCTGCTGATAAGAGGCAGTGAATCATTCAAAGAAGTTTTGAACCTCATCAGGTTGATGGGAAACTTCATGAATAGCGACTCTAGGAAAGCTTTGGGATTTAAACTTTCAACTTTGCAGAGATTGAAGTTTATGAAAGATGATACGAACTCCATGACCTTTCTACAATACATTGAAAAAACTATCAGAAACTCTTTTTCTGATTTGGCAGAATTTGTGGATGATTTGAGTGTTGTGTCAAGAGCCTCCAAGATTTCAGTCGACAACTTGTTAAAAGAGTGTGACGAATTTGAACGGCAAATAAAAAATGCAACAATGTCACTTGAGCAAGGTAATTTGAAAGATCCATCAAAAATGCATCCAGATGATAAGATCGTGGAGGTGTTAAAGAGGTCTTTGAAATCTGCTCGATATAAGAACTCGGTCTTACAGGAAAAGCTGAGCTCATTGCAGAGAGAGTTGAAACAATTGTTACAGTATTTGGGTGAGTCAGAAGAGAGTGACATTAATGGAGTTTTTACTGTCATAGCCAGCTTCATCGATGATTTTAAAAAAGCCCATCTAGAAAATATTCAAAAGGAAGAAGAACAGAGAGTTTATGATAACAGGATTAAAGTAGCTCAAGAGAAAGAGAAGAAGATAAATCAGGATAACAAGGAGAACGTCGAGATTTTGAAGTTTGAGCAGGATCAAAAGCCCTTGGTGCCACCAGTCGTCAATACCGTCATTGAGAGCTTACTTCTTAGATTGAAAAACACATCAACGTCTCAGTCGGCAACTGATAAGAAACTGCATAGAAGTGCACTTACAGCATACTACCAGGTACAAGAGTCGAACGCATCCAATAGTGACGAGGATGAGGATGACATTGAGGTCAGAGCGCAGCGAATGTTGAAAGAATTGAGGAGTATATAGCGGAAGAGAGTTTTGATTATTTATTACCAATTCCTTAAGTTTTTATAGAATGGAACATTATAGACTGCATAAAGTGACAGAATTCTATCAATTTTTTTTGTCAGTGAGATCACTGTCGGCTGACTGCGAGAAACGCTAAACATAATAGCAATTTGTTTCAAGACATCATGTCTTTCTTCATGCGACTGGAAGTGCGTTGCAATATAAGGCATCAGCCTGGAACATTATGTTACTATCTTTTATATTTGGAGAAATTCACGTCAAACACCTTGATTGCACTCAATGTCAAATGAATCTCTATGGCGGCTTGAGTTAACTAGATGAAAGTCAGAAATCCCATAGATCGTCCCAACTGATATTTTTTCTAACTGCATTGGAAAACCCTTCATGAAATTTAACCCAAATTCTGGAGCCTTCATCGCGAACTTTCTCGGTAACGGTAGTGGCATTCGATATGTCCTCGTACTGGCTTTTGAAAAATTCCACGGTGCTAGTGAACTTCTTCTCTGTTACTTCCATATGCTTGGGCTTCTTATTGATCTTAGATTCCAACAGCAGCTCATCTTCTAAGATCTTTCTCTTCAGATGCTTAACAGCTTCCAATTCCTGAAGTAATAACGGATATGCTGACAGTTTTTTGAAATTATATGACCGTTTCACAGTTTCGAAGGTGGTGATCTGCTCCAACGGAGGGTAGAGTGTCAATTGTCTCATCAGAGACTCTTCCTTTTTATGCTGCAAAGTTATACCATAATCAGTTAATACTGATAGAGCAATGTCAATTTTTTGTCTGTCATTTGGCTTAAGGTTGAAACGAGGGGACTTTATCTCTGGAGCCAACAAATTTTCGAGGAAAGGCACTAGTTGTGTCGACAAATTGGATAAAATCAACCTAGACCTTGGGATGATGTCAATTTCGTTCATAAATCTTTTTAGTAATTCCGTGTTGGATCGCCTCATCTCATAATGTTCATAATCAGATTTTGGCCTTAACTTCTTCTCGTGATTATTATTCGGATCACTGAACGATAGGAAAAATTTCATAGGAACTTGTGAACAGTATGAATTAAGCTCACCACTTTGCAAGTCGAAACTTGATTTATTTAAGTAGTCAAAGAAAAATAGCCAATCGCCAATTTCATTGGGCTTCTGTATCAAATCATCTTGATATTCAACGTCGTGGTATAGACTGAAAAGTCCATTTACCACTCTATCATTATGATTGTTGGCAGAAACAATCAGACTTAAATCTTTATACTGGTCTTTCTTCATCTTCTTTGGCTCTCGTTTGAAAAGATCCTTCACTATGGCAAACCAATTGATCTGAGAGTCTTTTTTCCTCAAATCTCCACCAGAGCCACCTCGACTGAACTGTAGAAGATTAAGACAACTTCTGATATCACAGTTTGTTAATTGCACAATTTCAGCCAATTCTTTAGAATCGATAGTTAATTTCTCTTTGTCACAGATCTGCCTCAATCTCTCTTGCACAATTCTTTCCGGCGAGTTTCTGAATGAGACTATCTCTGAGTATGGCCTCAATTTATCCAAAGCATGAGCGTATAAATCATTACAGATACAGATGATTGGTCTCATTAAAAGCTTCGATTTACTCTTGTTGTTGCCTTTCTTCTTGAATTCTGCAATACCATCTCTCTTGTTGTTTATTCTTGTGGTAGCCCTGGTATCATTTTGAATCAAATCTACGAGCACTCTGATGAAGCCAGACTCGGCACTCCCATCAACTTCATCACAGATCAATACAATAGGCTTACCACTGAAAGTTTGAGTGTTCAACGAATTTATTATTTTATCCTTCACCCTTTGCCCAGCCCTTTCATCACTGGCATTAATCTCCATGACTTCATAGCCGGCTTGCCTAGCAATTACATGAGACACTGTCGTCTTCCCAATACCGGGTGGACCATGGATAAGTAAGATTCTTTTTTCCGGTCTTTCAAAGGGATCCTTGTACTGAGGATACTGAGTGTTGGGAGAGTTATAATTCCTGTCCGTTATCACTTGTTTACCAAAAACACATTTAGACCACCGCCTCAACCAACGTAACACATATCGGTTGGTTCTTTCATTCCCCACCAATTCCATAAACGTCTTCGGTCTCCATTTTTCAGCCCAAAGCACACTATTATTGATTGCAATTTTTTTGTTCTCCACCGACGAGTTCTCCTGCAGCAGTTGTATCAGTAAATTTGATCTACCTACTGTTTCATTATGCTGTAGTTTGTCCAATAAATCATTAATGTTGATTCCACAGTCGTCGTCTTTCAACTCCTCGATAAAATTGATCTTCTTCTCTCCTAATCTCTGTTTAGGCCTCAATCGTATCACTTGCCCATCTGAGGTTATTATCTCCTTTTGCCTGAAAGGCTTCTCATATTCCAAGACGCTTTCAAATACGGGTATCTGTTCTTGGTTTTCTATGATTTTGATCTGGTCAGGCGTTGATGATGATGAGCTTGAAGTAGGTTTTTTGGAGAGTAATGAGCTTGCAAAGCTCATTCCAGCCATAATATCGGGATTATCTGAGTGGTGACTTCCAAGGATGGAAGAAGACAGAACAAAGCCGATGTCTGGCATGGCATTTATCTCTTGCTGTGGTCCTGTATCCGTCATCTCATGTGTCCTTCTTTACAATCGAGTTCTTGAGATGACTGACGCGTCAAGACAATTGTTGTACTCGGCACGGAAAAAGAAATGAGTGCATAGAGAACTCAATTTTGTTTATTTCTTAAAGCGACAGCAAATTTTTTGCTTTTTTCCTCAAGAGACACATAACAGATAACTTAATCATAAAGAAACATCATCACCACCATCTTCTGTGTTTGTATATACAATTGGCTCGCACGGTTACATATAGAGAATTGTTTATCTATAATATTAATAACACAGGGAACACTACACATTATTAGCGCTTCCTCGATTTTTTACATAGAGAATTTCAAGCTCACTCAAGGTCAGACCTCATCTTCACCAGTGCAAAATAATAATGGCTACCGTAAGTTTGCTTAATTCCACCACTTGTGGAACCAAACTATAACACTTGAATCGTTACTAACATTTAATCCCCTTTAGGAACTGGAACTTCTGTACGTATAAGCCAATTCCGAATCCCAATTTCGATGAAATATTTACTAACAGTTGTATTCTGATGACTTACAGTGCCTCATATCCTCAAATCACCGCGCCAGGTCCATTAACCGGATTCACTGGCAATTTGACCGATTCTGAAAAGGCTGCTTTGGCAGAACTCAGAAAAGAGTTGATGGCTCTGGGTTTTGAGCTACGTCTTGATGATGCTTCATTGGTAAGTCCCAATATTTTTCAAAGATTCAACATCAATGATATCATTGCTGATCAACTACTAACAGATTTTTGGAATTAAAAAAGTTGCGTTTCTTACGTGCTCGTAAGTTTGACGTCCTCAAAGCCAAAGAAATGTTCGTGGAATGTGAGAAGTGGAGAAAATCATTCGGTACCGATACTATCTTAACTGACTTCAAATACGAAGAGAAACCAATCGTTGCTAAATACTACCCACAATACTATCATAAAACCGATAAGGATGGAAGACCGGTTTATATTGAAGAATTGGGCTCAGTTAACATTAGCGAGATGTACAAAATCACCACTCAAGAACGTATGTTGAAGAACTTGGTCTGGGAATATGAAGCATTTGTGAAATATAGATTGCCTGCTACTTCCAGGAAAGTTGGTCATTTGGTTGAGACATCGTGCACTATTTTAGATTTGAAAGGTATTTCGATCAGTGCAGCTTCTCAAGTTTTCAATTACGTAAGAGAAGCTTCTAACATTGGACAAAACTACTACCCTGAGAGAATGGGTAAATTTTACCTCATTAACGCTCCATTTGGATTCTCAACTGTTTTCAAGTTATTTAAACCGTTCTTAGATCCTGTCACTGTGACTAAGATTTTCATTTTGGGAAGTTCATACAAGTCGGATTTACTCAAGCAAATTCCTGCAGAAAACTTGCCTAAAAAGTTCGGTGGAAAGTCAGAGGTGAGTGAGGCCGATGGTGGATTGTACTTGTCTGATGTTGGACCATGGAGAGATCCAAAATACATTGGACCAGAGGGAGAGGCCCCTCACGCTTTCTAAGGCATATTTGTTGGTATGTAGTTGTACAGTAAAACTGAATTTTCCGTTGATGACATCGCATTATTCATTTTACAACGTAAGCTCGTTCTTTGCATTGTGTAGTTCTATTCTGTTACCACTCGCTGCTATGTATAATATGTATATATTCCATACTTTTCACGCTAATTGAAGAAAGAAGAAAAAAATATCACCAAAAAATTACTCAATGTAGTAAAAGTCGAGTCGCAGAAACTCAATTCTGCTTTTGTGGTATCTATAACGTGAGACCGTTTAGCATGACCGAGATATCTAGCTTAGAGTCTCTACGAAAATGCATGTTAAAGTGTCGTGGAGAAGTTGCACCGGACCACGAATTGTTGGTTGAATGGTGTCATGCCACTGATATCAATCTGGATGTATGGACCACCTCTCTCATACAAATATCATCAAAAGGCCAATTAATATGCGACTCTTCAAATATATTGATAGCGAACTTGCAGTCTGCAGCAATTCAATTGATCAACCTGAGCTTCCCTCCTGTGATAGCTGTTACGCCATATAATGGGTTGACTAGAAAGATATTGATCAGGGCACATGGTGAATCCCAGTTTGACAAGTTATTGGCAAGTTTGTTAATATGGACTAATCTCAGGCCTGCTGGGATTTCCAAGAAATGGGGATTCAAGAATTCCATAGTAGACGATAGCAATTCACATGGTAATGAGATCTTGATATGTCGATTTAAGGTCTATGGACCAATTCCAACGAAGGTGAAGAACTTGAAAGTTGTCAGTGGTTTCAAAGTTCCTATCGGCAGCAGCCTGAATAGTGATGATGAGGGTTGGTTCATGGCTATGGGACATCTAAAACGGAACGGGGTGTTAGACTTGTTGTTGGAAATAGATGGCTCTTTGTTGTACTCGATAAGAACTCCAATATTGTTCAATTCAGAAATAAGGCAGCTTGATCATTCAATATTTCAAAACTCTAACATCCTATATCTTGGCATAATACCAGAATTGAGATCCTCAACTTTGATAAGGCCAATCCAATTACAAAAAAATCAGACCAGGGAATTCATCATACCGCCTCACAATCGCACGATAAACAAACACGATCAACACATCTTCGAAAATACAAGCAGGATATTGTTGGAGTTCCCATTGCACATCGATTTAGAAGACTGGTATGTGACGTTGAGCTCGTTCACTAAGAGAGAGTACATCGTTGATAATCGCAATTTCCCTAATCCAAAACAATTAAGAAGTGTGCAAAAGATTCTGTTGGATGTAGTGGAGGCCAAATTTATCGATGCCGTGATTTACAACAAAAAAAAAGTCTACACAGAGCTTGTGTTATGGCAGTGTCCTTGGTTTAGAACTTCAATTGTTGAGACTTATCGTGATAATCCTTTTTGGAAAGAAAGTTTCAATTTTGATCTTCCAATAGCGACGGAATCACTTCAGTTGGTGATACGAGAGTCTACGAAGCTCGGTGAATATGGAGATGAGGACCCAGTGATAGGTACGTCGTATATAACATCGGATATTTTGGACCCCTTGGGGCCCAAGGAAATTGACAGGCTAACACTCTATGATGCGCACAACTCTGCGATAGGCACGGTGTTTATCAATTTGCATCAGCAGCACTATTATATTCTTCCAGTTGACGAATACAGAGTTTTCGAAAAAATGATTGTTAGCATTCCCTCTGTCGAATTAATCGAGTTTGTCAAACGTGCAGCTGGAACACTGGAAATGTTGGAGGAGTATTCGTTAATGTTGGTAGATATATTCCAAACTTTGAAAAGGGAGAATGAGTGGTTTCTTGCCTTGATGGATCATGAATTATTACCGGTAGACAATTTGACGAGAAACAATAGAATGAAAGGTGCGGTCGC
Source organism: Nakazawaea anatomiae (assembly GCA_030556755.1). NCBI lineage: Eukaryota > Fungi > Ascomycota > Pichiomycetes > Alaninales > Pachysolenaceae > Nakazawaea > Nakazawaea anatomiae. The sequence goes on along the minus strand of JAKTUO010000002.1, from coordinate 703,056 downwards.
GGCCAAGACTGCCAACGTGTTCAACACTCTTTTCAGAGGTAACTCGATGCTAACTAAATCGTTAGAGAAATTTAATTTCAGAGTTGGTCAAGAGTACTTGGAGAAAACCATTGGTGAGTTTGTAAATAAGGTGTCACTTGAGGGGCTCAATTGCGAGATTGATCCCAGATTAATTGATGCAGATAGCGATATAACAAGACATCAGATATTGGCTCAACAGACACTGAGTCTTTTACTGTACGTGGAAGAATTGTGGGATTTGATCTTTAAGACTTCAAACGATTTGCCTACGCCTATCAAGACTCAACTCACAAAGTTTAGGCTAAAAGTGGAGCATTCAGTTGAACCCAATGATACAACCACACCTTTGAATTGTTTGACTGCTGTTATATTTTTGAGATTTTTTTGTCCAGCAATCTTGAACCCAAAGTTGTTTTATTTGACCAAAAACCATCAGTCTGGAAATGTTCAAAGAAGTTTGACTTTGATCGCTAAGATATTGCTAACGTTAGCGAACAGGTCGAACTTTGTTGAACATAAAGAGCCTTACCTTATGACGTTCAATGATTTTATCCAGAAACACCAATCACAAGTTTTGGAGTATTTTGATAAGTTGACAGGAAGAAAATTGGATTTCCAACCCAAGATCTTGGAATTGAGCGATGAAGTAACGAGACCATCCTTGAATATTCCCTCCGAGATTTTGGAAGAATTACCGACAAATCCATATTTGATAGATAAATATTCGAGAATGGTGCAGTTGATTAATTTGCTAGACCCTAAGGCTTTTCAAACTTCTTCTCTACATGAAAATAGATCTCTCCTGTCATCCTCGTCCTCATCAGAGCAAATGTTCAAGATTGGCTCATTGGAGGATGAGGATAATATGTTTCAAGACTTTTATGAAGTGGACAACGAGGATGCTGAAAACATACTGCAAACAGATAATTTTATTAAAAATTTGTTACTGTCAACAGATGACCTCGAAGATTTAGTTAAGACTCATTTAAAGTTACAAGATTTGCAAAATCAATCCCAATTGATTTTGAACAAGACGAAGAAATTACTCAATCACTTCAACAAGCTGGAATTGCCCCATCTGGTTGACTTCAACAAGTTTGTGCAAAACATTCTCAGCCGAACAGTTATTGATGTCTCATCCAAGCAAATTTTCATCGTCAGCGATGGCTTCACTCTGGATGCCCACAATTACAGACCAATTTCCTCTGGTGGATTAGTGATGAAGATCATCAACAAGGGCTCACCACTCAGAATGGGAGGCAATGGTCTTTTGAGATCTACTAGTATGAGCACATTAAAATCATCGGGCGCCAACACTTTGAAAGGAAGTGAGGGGTCTAAAAACCCTTTCAAAAAATTATTTGGGAGAAGAGGGTAGTGTAGGTAAGCTTGCTCCAAAGGCTTTATGCGCTTTGTTTTTTGCTTTGGAGTGTTTCAATTCTTGGGTGATATACCCTGTTTAAATAATATCTTAACGGTTTGCCAGTATTCAGATTGGCGTATGTATTTTTTATATAACGTAATGATAAATCTCTCTTTCCTCACTTCTGGCATAAATAGTCGTATATTTATTACCATCAAATTTTCAGCCAGGAATCCTGTTCTTGAACCAGCCACTATCATTGTCTTATTCGAGTTCTTGGTAATGCTGGTAAATAACATCTACAATTCATCACTTTGTTGTTGGATACAGTGAGTGTGAGAGCTTGTAACTATCAGATCGAATTTTTAATCGTAATTCTAAGGTATCTACCGTTATCTATAGAGTCTTTCAGGGGGTGCAACTGACGAATGAGAAGGAATCAACTCGTGATGATAGCAGATCAATGGTTCCAAAGTTGTGGATGGTAGAAGCTTGCTCATGTGCATGCTGGTTATAAAACAATCGATCATTGATCTGTCATCGCAATACCATATTAAATTTGAGTGAGGTATTGATTAGATTATATAAAAAAAGAGCTGCTATGCTGAAAATCAAAAGGCAGTAAGTAGTACAACAGATTGCATCATTAACGTAAACCGAGCTGACCGGCGAATGAGCTGGTCAAACTTCTTATATCATCCTCAATTCTATTGCTTTGACGACCGTTGGAGTTGCTACTGTTACCATTGTAAGCCTGTTGGTTGAAGCTCTGTAACTTGTTGCTGAAACTGGAGTCGATTCTTTGAGTGTTCCCACTATCGTAATAGTCAGCCTCATTGTCATCATTGTTGATCGTGGCGTTGTCACTGTCGATCTCATTGTCAGTATCGTCACCAAAATTGCTGACTGATGAGTTCAAGGAAGGCCATTGCTTAGGATCAAAAATAGGTGGTAATCCATCCCTATTGTTGAAATTGTAGTTTGTTCTATGACCACCGCTGACGCTTTCAGGCGCATACGAGGCAACACTTTCGGTGTCAGAGTCTCTGACTGAACTAGTTGATGACATGGAAAGGTTATTGTGGTAGTGTTGATAGTCAGGTTTTCTCAATTGTATAGTACACAATTGCAAGTTCTCCAAAGGACCTTCAACAAGACATCCCTTTTCTCTAAAGTGGTTCAGCAAATGATTCCACAAGGGATTTTTGCACAATGATCTTGGATTACCCAAGAGAATCAATCCGTATTTTGCTCTGGTCAAAGCAACGTTCAATCTTCTTGGATCACTCAAAAATCCAATAAGTTGTTTGTCATTAGCTCTAACACAAGAAAAAATAATGAAATCCTTTTCACGACCTTGGAAAGCATCAACTGATGCAACTTCAACATCTTCATAAAGGGATTTTTCAGGTAAGGAACCGTTCAACAGCATGTACTGGACAACGTAAGCTCTTTGCCCTTCATATGGAGTGACAATACCAATTTGCTCAGGTTTGATACCATCTTTAAACAATGTAGTCACTATTTTTTCACAATTCATGGCTTCAATTCTGTTTAAGTAAGATGTTCCACTACCTGATATTTCCTCCCTACCGTAGTTAGACCAGAACATCATTGGAATATCACTGATTGGCCAAGGGAATGTAGAGTTCGGAAGCATTCTCTGATCAGTGGTGACACCATTTTGTAATGAGCCTTCGTAAAACATATTACTTGGGAATTCGGAAAGGTATGGATTCATACGGTATTGAACTTCTAATCTTATTGGAATATGACCCAATACAACCAATCTTTCGAAAAGAGATTGTTTTAAACCGGCATCACCAGCCTTTTTGTCCAAGATAACAGGACCCAATTGTTGATGATCACCAACCAAGATTACTTGTTTAACTCCCTTGACTATTGGAATTAAACATTCGGGTTCAGAAGCTTGGGTACTTTCATCGATCAAAACAGTCTTGAAATTCATAGACGCTAACCTCATATCACCGGCACCAACACAAGTTGTACAAACAATATCAGCAGTTCTCAATTCTCTTGCCTCCAGTTTCTTGAGAAGTCTGAAATACTGTGCAGCGTCTGATGCTGACAATTCTCCCAACTCATCTCTCAATCTGATCAATTTTTTCAATTCACCTCTTGCATTATCTTTAACTTTTGAATGTAACAGTAAATTGATAACACTAGAGTCAACATCTTCCCTACTTTTGGCGAGTAATCTGACAACTTTCAAATTCAAAGCTGCCAACTTTGCCAGTAAATGATCAACAGCTACATTGGAGGGAGCACAGACCAAGATTTTCTCCTTGTTCAATTTGGATAAATGGTAGATGATTGTCAGAGATGTCACGGTCTTACCTGTACCTGGAGGACCTTGAATAAGCGACAAAGGTCTTTGTAAGACGTTTCTGACAGCGTTAGTCTGTGAAGCATTCAACGCTGCGGTGTTCAGTATATTTAAATTGGCAGGTAATTCAACATCAAACTCAACAGGGGCAACATCATGTCCTAACAATTTGTGATAGATATAAGCGCTAACACTCTTGTCATCGACTGCAAATGTCTTCAAAGCTTGTTGCATTCTGATGTATGCAGCACCTTTCCAAACAAACTCAGCATTGAAACCGTTTGTTTGATTAGTTGGAGGTTCTTTTTTAGTTGGTTTCAATTCTATAGTGAATTCTTCCTGATGAGAATTCGGCAATCTAATAATTATACCACTGCCTTCCCATGGCACAGAATCTATTCCGTTGAAACGCAAGATGACTTCATCACCAACAGCAATTTTCAAACCGCCACTTTCAAAAGTACTCAAGGCAAAACTCAGCAAGTGTCTGTTGTTCAAACCTAAGCCCCACTTGACAGAAAGATGTTCCAAACCTTGACTCTCTTTCAACAGTTTGTCATAATCGGCTTCCAGCTTTACCAATGGTGCGAAGGATCTCTGATATTGATAAGCATCATTGTATTTCATCAAGATTGGTAAGATTTCTTCTTCCTCCTCTTTGACACCAATATCATCAATAGTAGCCTCTCTGTTTGATCTCCACTTTGTCTCCAATTGTACAATCTGATGAGAAGTGATAACCTTGGCATTCATCTGGTCCTCTTCATCAGGCACTGCAGCGACCCAAGGTAAAAATTGTTTATCTTCTATCAATGCTTGCCACTGATCAGTGTCCCAGGTGCTTTCTCTCGTTTGTGCACAGGGGATTCTACACAAGATCACTATATACAGATCCTGTTTAGCAGAGACAAATCCCAACAAGAAAACATTTTTGCTACCACAGTTGTAACATTCCAATGTGGTATTCCCTAAATCGGACAGCTCGTGTAAAGAAACTTCATTATGCCTGGACAGGATCAAATGGGTAACGATATGGGATCGACCACCAGTTGATTTGGAATTACAAAACCACTTGTTACAAATATTACATTTGACAACACATCTTGGGTTTTGAATCTCACAATAAGAACAGGCAAATTCTGGCAATTTTGTTGAACGTGTTGCAAGATGTTGGTGTAAATCATCCTCGTCATCAGTTAAAAAGGCCTTGAGGTCCTCTTCATCGCTTCTTAATGATAAAGTCTCGGTGTAGTCTCCAACAGAAGGAAGAGCGCTATGATTATCACCATTGAAAAAAATACTTTGATCAGTCATATGTGATAGAGAGCTGATCTTGTTTTAATATGAGTTGTAATCAATGCTTTTCGATTAAATTTTTACCAGTTTCCCATATTTCAATTTTTTCTTTCCCTCAGTTTGAAATTTTTTTGTCTGTAAGGACAAAGATAAGTAATGATAGAAAAAGATGGTATATATAGAGACACACATTTTCTAACATGATATCAACTACAAGGCACATCTTTCATAAAGAAGGATATTAGATCGGCACTAAATAATTGCACCTTAGCACTAAAAAAGCTAATTAAAAATGACAAACCAACAAACAATGTGACAATGAAAGCCGAAGTTTACAATAGTTACTCACTGCAGTTTTTAACCTTTTAATTAATCAACCTCTTCATCGAAAATTCAACTAAACCAGCTAGCAGCAAAACAGTAGACTAAATGAATGAAGAAGAGCAAGCTCGAAAACTCAAACCAAAACCATGAATTCAAGAAACACAGATATTTCTCAACAATTTTTTTTTTTTTTTTGCACAAACCCACACAATAGCACCCACACAATAGCACCCACACACACCACCTGGGAACTTCAACTTGTAGTAAGAAGAAGAAATGAATACTAACAACAACCGACACGCTATTTTTGGATAAAAAAACACCCAGCAGAAACAAAGCATGAACAATAACAAACCGAAAACAGCATAACCACAGATATAAACATATAGATGATAGTAATAATAATAATAATAATAATAATAATAATGCACCAACAAATAAAACCTTTAAACTCTAGATTCACCTTCCTCTCAACTCGCAGGTTTTGCATTTCAACAAATCGTTGACAGAACAAACACTTAATGGTTCCTCATCACCATCATCAAATTCTTCAAGATCAAAGCCACCACTATTGGGAAGATTAACTTTACTATTGTCATCATCCAAATCTGAACTGATGAGCTTTTCATCATCAAAGAGATAATCATCGAGATTAGAATCATTGACAAAACTGACGTCATCATCTGACAAACTGGGCTGGCTTGATCTGAGTTGCCTTTCCGAATTGATCATGTCATAATAAGAGTAAAATGGCACAACAACATTACCACCACCTGAAGTAGCATTGATTTCCTCAATTTCAGAATCCTGTTGAGATGTAGAGTGTTTCTTCTGGAAATAAGTTTCAGACAAGCGACGACTTACAGAATTGTTTCTGATCTGTTGTTGTTGTTGTTGTTGTTTTACGATAGGGCTCATCGATGAAGAAGAAGACGGTAATAAGCTTGAAGATCTTCTCCTACTATTGATTGGACTCAACACGTTGACAGAATCTAAATCAATGTCATTGTTGGATAGGATCTCAGCAGTGGCATCCAAACAAGTTGGGATATAATTTTCAATTAAATGTGAAGAAGGTGAACTTTGTCTTGATAATGGTGTAAGCGGTGTTACAACATTGTGATTTTTGTTGGGGCATTCAAAGATTTGGCTCTTGTTATTGGAGTCAATCACCAAAGGATCCACCGACCTTTCAAAGATATCCAGTTTGAATACAGGTGAATGAGGATGAGATATGGTCCTTGTAGATATCATGTCTTGTTATGAATATATGGTGGGTGATATTTTACCTGATATGCAGTTTATATCAAAAAGGAAGTTGACTTCGATTAAATATCAATTTTTTCCCACCCCCTAATTGTGTCTTTTGTACACTACCCTTATTGCACTATTCGTTTTAGCCTTCCCTTTTTAGAAATTGGAAAAAAGTAACGCAACCTTTTTGTAATTAAACCAAAACAAACAACAACAACTAAGTATATATATATTGCTACTTCTTAATTTAATATTACATTTAATATAATTTATATCATAGCAAGGTCATTTAAGAAACCTTTTTCAACTTTTATAACTCCACTTGATTATAGTGATAATTCTATTTATTAAATCAACTGTGTTTGTGTATGCTATTCATCAAATTAAAAAAAATATATATGACTAAGAAGAAAATAAATAGATATTACCCGCCTCTATATTGGTATTCCCCTGTATAAATATCAATGACTAAACCCTAAATCAATATTAACAATTAATTATTCTTGTTATCATTTATTCGCCGTTTTCATATTATAAAAATTATTTTGAATAACACCATTCCTTAGTAGTGTTCACTCTTATCAATTGTCCCAATTAATAATATTATGTTTGTTGTTCGTTGTACCCTACAACAATAGGCAATTTTAGATTCCAAACTCGGTTCATTAATTACCCAGCAGCAGCAGCAGCAGCAACTGTTGTATATACATCCAATCAATTACTCAAAAGCAATTATGATTGTACATCCAATCAATCTGGATTGGTAACTTTGTAAAATCTTCTTGAGTAGTCATTCTCATCATTGATAAAGCTACCACTGGCTGCATCATCTGCATCATCATCCCTTACAAACAAAAATGGATTAAGTCTTTGATCAACCATCACATTAGTTCCATTATTATATGTCGCTCCATTAGCCCCATATCCTGCATTGCTATTATTATAATATTGTTGATGTTGTCTAACCATGGTATCACCATCTAATGAAAGAACGCTATTCCTATGTTCCTTCTCATAGGCATCATCATATACATCAGTCTCCACATCATCATCATTCGAGTTACGATAACGATATCTAAAGAAACATAACCATGCAAGAATCAATATGAGTACAAACAGTACTAATCCAACAACAACAAAGACACCAGCAACTTTCCCCTTAGAGTCCCAAAAAGATGACTTATTAGAGTTATCATCTTTCAACTGCTGTTGTCCACTATTCGAAACCAATGTTGTTGAAGGTGTGACAACCTCGTGTTGTGTCATCGTTTGTGTCACTTCACGACCCGTCACTGTTGTCACCTTGTAAATCGTCACTGGTTCTGTAGTGACTTTGATCGACTCTTTAGTATCTGTGGAGCTTATTATACTATTGCTGCTGCTGCTTCTGCTATAAATCTCACTACTACTTCTGCTATTAACAAAGCTATCAGCACTACTACTGCTCATCTGTGGAAAATAACTCGAACTCATAAAACTTGAAGTCATGGTTGGTATAGCACTAGCAGAACTAGCTGGACTTGCACTAGTAGACGATTTCAAATTTGAATTGCTGTTTGTAATAACTGATAAAGTTGAGGATTCTATTTCATTATCGCTACGATGACTGCTGCCGCTTATGCTACTACTTTTTGAAGTAGTAGTACTAGCACGAATGCCATTAGCACTTTTAGACAATGATGATGCTTTAGAAATGCTACTTGACAGTGCCACATTTTCCTCACCGACAAAGCTTTTTGATACTCGCACTACCAGATCTGAACTCTTTATATCCGTAATTCCACTGCTACTGGGTATCATTGTTACACTATTTGAAACACTACTTCTTTCATGTATACTTGAGGATGATGACGATGTGGTTGTTTTGGAACTTGATGTAATCCTAGAACTGGACGATGACTTGGAGGTACTACTAGTAGTTGTGACTCCCAGATTTTCCGAAGTGCTCCTCGTTGTCGAAGACGAAGATGATGTTGAAACTATCGTACCAGCAGTGGCCGTAGGTTCACCTAACAAGATATATCCAAACATGCCAACATCCTTGTTTCCACAAAACTCATAGGGGTAACCGGGACAACCCGAACCACAATCATCAACATCCGATAACAGAGAGGGAAGTTCATTGGAGCACCAGCATAGTGTGTCTTGCACAATAGCGAGTGCGTATCCAGAGCATTCATTTGAACAGAGTCCATTGGATTGGTATAATGAATAATTCGAGTTTGTTTGGGCAGTATTTTGGGACGAACAGTAAGATTGTTCCAAAGAATAGCCAGGAGATATGAGTGAGAACCAAAATGAAAGTATAGTAAGCGATAGTGTGATGATGATCATGGTGACATTTTTTGCAAAAAAGAGTGATGATGATTCTATAAAAGAAGAAAAAAATTAAATGACTGAAATCTTGATTAAACGAGAGCCAAAACTCACTAATAGGAGATAGATGGTATAGTTGAAGTTATATGAGTATATATATATATATAAATAAATAAATAAACATATGTAAAGAGCTCATGCTTTGAGTGAAATTAAAGGCATCTCGGGGAAGTGCATTTCATTTATTTTTACCAGAAATTTTTTTTTCTACATTGCATAAATCATGTCAACAAATAAACAACAATACAACAAATTATGCTGCAATTAAATATTATTATATATATATATATACAAAACAATTCAAATCGGCACAAATAAACAACAACAACAACAACAACAACAACAGAACAACAAAAAATTTCACCACTTCAAAACCTTCCTGATCATTATCTTTGAATCTATCCCTCTCTATAAATTCCCTTCATACGTATATTTAATAAAACGAATTGGACGCAATCTAATTCCACTTTTTTTTGGCTTATTTTAAGTGAAATTTTATAACCGCCATGATTAAAAATTTAATCCAAAATTCACTTTTCTCAATATTAGATATGCCTCTAGGCGAATCAATTGAGTCCCGCTACATAATCTAAATACTTATAAGAGATTGAATATTAATCTTTTTTTATTAGGCTTTATATATAATAATAACTTCGTATATAATACAAATGTGTCATAAATTATTGCCGATCAAAATTCACCTTTACTTGGCAACCCAAGATGCTGTTCAGCTAGTTATTGCTATGAGGGTCAGCATAATAGCCGAATTTATCAAGTGCATCCATCACCTCATATCTTTGGTGGTTGATACACTACTGTTTTCTTTTTTTGTTGTTGTTGTTAGTGTTGTTGTTGCCTAAATGCCCGGTTTCGGTTTCACCGAGGATTAAGTGGAAATTGAAGAAAGAAGATGGTAAAATATGATTGTGGACACGTATATTATCTTCAATGAAGCGAGTGAATTAAAGCGAAGACATGGGGTTACACTGGTATGGATGTACCCCAATTATCATTCAATTTATTCGAATAAAATGGTAACCGAGGCATCAATCAATAAAGTAAGTCAATAATAATTGAAAACAAAAAGAAAGAAATTATTATTAATTTATGTCTTTAATAATAATTTGTGTTGCATCAAAAAGCTTTTTATTTTAATTAGGGGCTTTACTGTTGTTGATATGATATTGACGGAAAAGTATTTTTGTTGTTGCATCTAATTTGACATAATTTATTGACAGCCGATGATCTAGATTACCATAGGAACTACCAGACATGATAACAGTTCAATCACATTTATATATATATATATATATATATTGAGATTTTTTATACATTCTCTTTGAATCGAAACTAAACGGAATGGGTGACTGACTGATTGTACTTTATCTATTCAGTCTTGCTGCTTTCTTTTAGTCCCTCGTCAACTGGTACAAATTTTCACTACTTTTTTTTTTATCAGTAAAAAAGAGCATTTAAATGATCATAATATTGAACCTGTAAATTCGAGTTTGGTCCGCTGAGCAGCCGGAATAGTTGGCTATATAGATATCTATTTCAAAGGTTCTTGCACAATATGGATGATGTTGAAGATGATAACATTTAATTATCATGTAGCACATTATTACATCGATTAAAAAAATGTACCATATGAATGTTTTTTTAGATTGCAATCAACCAAATAGAGGATGATTTCAATTGTTGGCATTTCAATTATAAATGAGTCTTCATCCAAAAATTACTAATGTAACCATTCTGACAAATTCTAATGAGCTTTACCCAAGTCTGATGCTCAGCTGATTCTGGTAAAATGCAACGAAAAAATATATATGACTATCTGAATTTGATATACAAAACTGTCAAATAATTGACTACATTATGATGTTCTTAGCACTGTGTTGATAAGCAAAACTGGCTTGATGAACTAAAATCGTAACTAGCATATGGTGAAAATTCAGTCACACGCCTGCTACAAAGTGATCTCAATCAGATAATATAACAAAACATCTAAATGATAGTATACTAGACCGTGTTTTACACAGCGGTTCAACATAACCAAAATCATGCTGCAAGTAGAGGACCCCAGTTGGAAGTACACTGATACGGTATATCTCTTGCCTTTTGACATTTGAATCCCTTCCAAATTCACTTATCTAGATCTTATATCAATGAGACGCGCCGATAAGTTCTGCCATGGTCACTGATATTAATGAATCTTCGATAAAAGGGAGCTAGCTCCCTTCTCGATTAAAATCTGGTGTGAAATTCCATTCCAAAACAATTGCTGATACCGGAACTGATTAAAAAGAGGCAAAAGTAAACATGAGATTACAATCAAGAACGTAGCCTTTCAATCACGAGGCCTTTATTTCTTTCATTTGGGCGATCATAAAGAAGAGAAGAAGACAAAAAAAAAAATTAGTTTCCCGCAATATGATTGGCCCAATTTCGTGTTTTCGTTGATCCCAAATCGGAATACCCACCTGCTCCTCTTTTCAATTCAACCAATAAAAACGCTCAATTCACAAAAATTCGTAAAAAAAAGAAAATCTCATTTTCATATATGCATGAGCAACAGTGCAAATACGTGAGAACATCACCTTCCAGCTACATGATTGGTCAAGATTTGATGAGAATCCCTATGTAGTTTGTACTTATTATTTCCCAGAATTTTTCCTTTATGCAGCAAAATTACAAACATAAACAAAAACAGAAAAGGAGAGAAAAAAAAAATTTTTGGGCCATATATAAAAATCAAACCCTTTTCCATCATTCGAAACCTCCTTTTGACATTTGATACATCAATTATCAATTGAGAGAAAATGAGTGAACTAGAACAGGCAACAGAGATACTGACCTCAATTGTCGTATCAAACTCGTCAAGTTTTGTCTTGTCTAAATTGGATCAATTCTCAAACATAGTGGCTCACAAATTATACTTTGATGTACTGATTCCTAACCCTGAATTGCTCACTTATGCTTCATTAATCACCATTGCTGTAACTTTAGCCATTGTTGGATCTTATTCCACCGTGGAGAAGCCAGCTAATGCATTGGACCCAAATAAGGCACATCCGTTGTTTGACCCCACTGATTTTGAAGCGCAATCCGATGAGGATACCGTGATGGATGGTAAAAGTGCTGCCACCATGCCAGTTATTGGTGGTGTTGTATTGTCATGTTTGTACTATGGTATCAAAAATATCTCAAAAGAAACCTTGATGTATTATTTGAAAAATTATGTCGTATTTGTCAGTGTTGTACCAAATTTTCAAACAATTGACTATTTAATCAAATCAACGGCAAGACAGATGTCATACTGGTGGAATATCAAATTTTTGAGATATTTCAGATTCACTGTAGCTGATGACAAGGATGAGTATCATCCTTTCGGTGTTGAACTGAGCTACTTCATGGATGAATCGAATGCTAATATGCGTATTTTAAAGAGAGAAATCTTGAATTCTTCAAGATCGGAAATTCCAGTCTCCACACAACTTTTCAATTTCTTCTTCTCCACTTCAGAAATGATTAGTTTCCCAATTGCAATCGCTTTAACTACCTTATTTCATCAACTGGAGGAAAATTGGATCTTGTCCAATGTTGTGGCTTGCTCTTTCACCCTTTTCGGTATTAGATCAATTCACATCAACAACATCAAAACCGGCGTCATTCTTTTGACAGGTTTGTTCTGTTATGACATTTATTTTGTCTTTGGATCTGAGATTATGGTAACTGTGGCAACAGGTATTGATCTTCCATTGAAGTTCATGATCCCAAAAGCTCAACAGGTAGTTATAGAAGGTGAGAAATTGCCAATGTCTATCTTAGGCTTGGGAGATATCGTTATTCCTTCAGTTTTCATAAGTTTTGCCTTGAGATATGATTTATGGAAGTTTCATGATACAAACAAAGGTTATGAGTTCCATCATTTACAAAGCTACAAAAAAACCTATTTTATTGCTTCTTTGATTGGTTACGCCATTGGGTTGACTTTAACAATGGTAGTCTTAGAAATGTATAAACAGGGACAACCAGCTTTATTGTACATTGTGCCATCAATTCTTTCTTCTGTTTTGATCACAGCTTTAAGAAACGGTGAGTTGAAGACGTTATGGAAATATGAAGAGACCACAACTGAAGATTACCCAACAAACATCCCAAGTTACAAGATCTCTAAAGGCACTCTCCGTTTGCTCGAACTAGATGAAGAGAGCGATGAAGAAGTCACCGATGATGAATACGTCTATAGAGAAGATACTGTGGTAATCATGGATGAATATCTCGATAATCTTGACTCAGATATTGAACAAGGTGACCTCAGTGTAAATTCAGAGACTGATGATATCAACAATGAAGATATTCTCAACGAAGATGAGGATGATGAGGAAGTGGAAGAAATTAGCCCGCTGAATTTCGTCAGTTCTGTTGTTACTGATCGTGGAAACAATTTTTCAACAAGTTTTATGATTGCCGACACAGATGTTGATTATGACAGTTCCGAAGATGAAGATTACGAATTCAAAGAAAAAGATGATATTGACGTTGAAGAAGAGGAAGAGGATGAAGATTTCAATCTCAATTAGGGCCTCGCATTTTAATTTTGTTCTTTCTGTTCTCAGAGTGTATTTGTTTGTTTATTATCTCGCTTTGTGTGACATACCCACAATGTTGTTCTTCGATACCTTTATGCTATATCGATCTTGTTAATGTTCCATTATAATATCTCTTTGTAGTTGATGCTCATTGTTTATGCTTCAGAAACTTATAATAACGGCATCTTTGAATGCGTTGAATTTTGATGTTTATACCTGGATTCAGAGTATCCTCACTCATCACAGAGTATCAATTACCAACTTTGTTGATATTTTTATTCGTAAACCAACACAAGAATATGGTGTTTGCTGACAATTGGTTTTGTGAGCATGATTGTGAAAGAGAATGCAATTCCAATTATTAATTAATAGCTCGTGATTTCATCTAATCAATGGAAAGTGATGAAACGGAGTATGTGGGGTTAAGGGAACAGTACGAATTGGCTGGTCATCAAGTCAAAGAGGAAGCAATGATGGTTTATGTAGGTCTCAATTGCACAAAAGCCAACGAGAATCACCAACGCAATTCAATGTGTTTTTGGTAATTCGCCCATCAACATTGCAAAATTTGAAAGAATTGATTTACCAAAATACAGTAAAAAGTGTATTATTATCCTTTTTACGAAATCATAAGCAACACATTCAACAACAACTAATCTATAAACATAATACTTAAACTGGCTTTCCCCCAATAAACTCACTCCATCTACGAACTTCAGATGGGATGACAACTTTATCACCATTGTCCTTTATCTTTTCAGGTAATTTTTGCTGCAAAGCTTGAGCGAATAACAATGATGTATTTGGCTCATTGAATAATGGAATACCAAAATCAATAGCATTTCTTCTCATAACATAATCTTGATCCACCAAGGATTCAGCTCTAGCTCTAGCCAAGTTGAATACACCCTTGATGTCGTATTTCTGGAATACTTCTCTAAGTAAACGTTTGTCTGTTGTTGGGAATTCAATTGTCTCAACAGGTATATCAACATATCTTGACAAGTATTCCTTCACCTCATCGGAGGCGGTGTAGAATTTGTAACCTAATCCCGATATGGTCTTGGCAACATTACCCAACTTGTCATTAGTCAAATCACCACCAAACAAAATACCTGATGGTGGTCTTGGGATATGAAAGTTCATAGTGGATTGCATAGTGGTCCAGTAGGCTTCGATAACATCCTTACCAAAACAAGCAATTTCACCAGTTGAAGACATTTCAACACCTAAAAATGGATCTGCACCTGCTAATCTAGTGAAGGAGAATTGTGGAACCTTTGTGGCAACGTAATCATATTTCTTAGCCATCAAATCAACTGGAGCTGGAATGTCATTACCAATCAATGCCTTTACGGCAACATCGATAAAGTTGATTCCCAAAACCTTGGAGACAAATGGGAATGATCTTGAAGCTCTGATGTTACATTCGATAACTTTCAAGTCAACTTGATTGGTCTCTGCATTGACAGATTTGATGATTTGCATGTTAAATGGTCCAGTGATTTTCCAAGCCTCAGCAACTTTGTCTGCAATTGTTTTCAATCTAGCCATGATTTCTGGTTCCAATTTTTGAGGTGGCAATACCAAAGTGGCATCACCAGAGTGAACACCTGCATTTTCAACATGCTCACTAACAGCGTGTACCAATACCTTACCGTTCGAGGCAACAGCATCGATATCAATCTCATCAGCGCCTTGAATGAATTTAGAAATGACAACTGGATGGTCAGATGAAACTTTTGAAGCATTTCCCAATTTGGTGGCCAACTCTGATTCATCTTGGATTACTGACATAGCAGCACCAGATAAAACATAAGATGGTCTAACCAAGACAGGGTACCCAACTTGTTGAGCAAATTCTTCTGCAGCTTCGATTGAGGTCAATTCCTTCCATTCAGGTTGATCTACTCCGATCGAATCTAAGATGGAAGAAAACTTGTGTCTATCTTCAGCCTTATCGATATCTTCTGGGTTGGTACCCAAGACCTTGGCACCGTTCTTTTGCAATGATAAAGCAATGTTCTGTGGTAATTGACCACCAACTGAGACAACAACACCCTTAGCGTTCTCCAATTCATATATATCCATTACTCTTTCAAACGAAAGTTCTTCGAAATACAATCTGTCAACTTCATCAAAATCGGTAGAGACCGTTTCTGGGTTGTAATTGATCATGATAGTTCTCTTACCAGCTTCTCTCAATGCTCTTGCTGTAGAGACAGCACACCAATCGAACTCAACGGATGAACCAATTCTGTATACACCTGAACCCAAAACCATGGTTCCGTATTCATCAAAGGTGACATCACTTTCACTGGCATTGTAAGTTGTGTATAAGTAGTTAGTATCAGCAGGAAATTCAGCGGCCAAAGTATCAATTTTTTTAACAAATGGAATGATTCCAAAATTCTTTCTTCTAGCTCTGACTTCCAATTCTTTCGATCCAGTAGCCAATGCTATTTGCTTATCAGAGAAACCCATTTTCTTTGCTCTGCTTAAAACGTCTTGCGTTAAACCGAACAAGGATCCAATTTTTTCCAACTCCTTTTGCATATCAACAATGTTCATCAACTTGTACAAGAACCATTTGTCAATTCTAGATAATTCGTGAACTCTATCAACAGTATAGTTTTCGTGTAACAAAGCTTGACCAACAGCCAACCATCTACGATCACTTGGATTAGTCAATTCATCGTCCAAGTTTTCAAACTCAGCACCTTGAAATCCAACAAACGATGGATCAACTTGTCTACAAGCCTTTTGGAAGGATTCTTCAAAAGTTCTACCAATGGCCATAACTTCACCAACAGATTTCATAGATGAACCAATATCTCTCTTGACATGTTGAAATTTGGCCAAATCCCATCTTGGAATTTTAGTAACCATGTAATCCAATGAAGGTTCGAAATTTGCCGATGTGGTCTTGGTGACAGGATTTGGTAATTCTGGCAAAGTGTGACCTAAGGCAATCTTAGCAGCAGTGTAAGCCAAAGGATAGCCGGTAGCCTTTGAGGCTAAGGCAGAAGAACGGGATAAACGAGCATTGACTTCAATAACTCTGTAGTCCAATCCATCTGGTTGTAAGGCATATTGAACATTACATTCTCCAACAACACCCAAATGACGAATAATCTTAATAGCAGCCGATCTTAACATGTGATACTCCTCATCACTCAAAGTTTGAGAAGGAGCAACGACAATAGAGTCACCTGTGTGAATACCTAATGGATCAAAGTTCTCCATGTTACAAACAGTGATACAGTTGCCGACACGGTCACGAACAACTTCGTATTCAACTTCCTTCCAACCTTTCAACGATTTTTCAACAAGAATTTGTGGTGCCAATGATAATGATCTAGAAGCCAAATTCTTCAACTCTTCCTCGTTGTTAGCGAAACCGGATCCCAATCCACCCAAAGCATAGGCGGATCTAACAATGATAGGATAACCAACCTCAGCGGCTGCAGCCAATGCATCATCGAGGTTATCAACAGCAATAGAAGTGGCAATTGGGATATCAATTTCATTTAAAGCCTTAGCAAATAATTCTCTATCTTCGGATGTTTCCAAAGTTTTGATAGGAGTTCCCAAAACCTTAATGTTATATCTGTCAAAAATACCCATCTTGTCCAATTGAACACCAACGTTCAAAGCTGTTTGACCACCAAAAGTCAACAATATTCCATCAGGCTTTTCTCTTTCAATAATATAGGTGATATACTCTGCGGTGACTGGCAAAAAATATATTTCATCAGCCAAAGCGTGTGATGTTTGGTTTGTGGCAATATTAGGATTGATTAAAACTGTTTGTTTGTTTTCCTCTTTTAAGGCTTTTATAGCTTGGGACCCTGAATAATCGAATTCACCAGCTTGACCAATGGATAAACCACCGGAACCAATGACCAAGACTTTGGATACATCGACAAGCTTATGAGAATTTTCGTCTGTAAAAGTAGACAAGATTCCGGCACCGGCGTATGCTGGAGGCTTGTCAGCTTGAGTAGCTAATAATCTTCTTGTTACAACTGACGATGAGATGGATGGAAGAGACGATCTGACGAACGGTCTCTTCAACAAATTCAAAGCCAGCGGTTTAACAATCATCTGAACTTGTTATCTTAAATCTGATATTAGGATAGAGACGAAACAAGTTTTGAAGATTGAGAAAAACGTTTGTTGATATATGCTGGGATGGCAATTGAGTTTGAGAGACTGATATATGTGAGGTAGATGACGATGAATGATTCACCTGAACGAATTTTCATTCGATGGATGAAAATTTTTTTTCACTTTCACAGTTTATCACTGCAAAATTCCTAATGCGGTAATTCTGTTGGTGACAACATCGCGCTATGTTTTTGTGCACGACCTTGAGTCACAACACACATACATAACTGAGGAGGATGAGTAGGGAGATATGAAATGGGAAAAAGAGTATATCTAAGACATGACTGGCTGACTGGGTATGGGTACTTTTCATTTTCTGGACTTTCATTGTGAAGTTCACTATACAGCAATTTTATTTGTGATTCAGGGTTCATCTAGCCAATAACTTGCAGATATGTTTGAGTGAAGCTCAAATGCCCCAGGCATGACTTTCTTCGCTTTCGAAAAAAATAAAAATAAAGCCGAACCTTGCAACAGTTGGGCGTTCTTCGATGAAAATTCTATGGCAGATTATAAGAGAGAGCTTTATTTTAAGGTAGATGGAAACTACAGCAATAACTATCACATATATCACATAAAGCGAATTAAATTTACCGTGAAAAATGTATTTTCATTATTGAAAATCAATACTGGACCTGTCTATAAACAACTGGTAAGCTGGATTTTTCCCGAGAGGATATCTCTTTACTTCACCACATTCGCATATCACTTCCAAGACCTCACCTTTACCTTTCCCCTTCAATCGCAATTCGCCATTGATGCCATCAATAATCAATCGATCACATTTTTTACAAAGAGTTCTCTTGATATGTGGGGAAGTCTTCAAAACTGATTTCTTTTGAATTCTCATATAGTTCTTGTTGTACATCCTCGATAGCACAGCTGACTTGTTTTGTAAAACTGATGTCATTGACAGCTGGTATAAGTATGATAACCGTAAATGATTTTCTCGCTGCGGTATTTGCTTGGGAGGTTTTGTTTTGATTAAGTTCATATCTTCAGCATCTTGTGAATCTTTGGGCACAATGGTTTCGTCCAACTCCTGTGCGTGTGTGTCTGCCAACATAGTTCTATAGTGATGAGGTACTAGTTTGACTCTATCATGATCCGAAGGCTTTATGAAAAGTTTTTTGAGTCTATACATTTTTATACAAAGTGAACACGACCGTTATTAACTACTTGGTTTCTAACAATCAACTTTCAAATTTTCGGGCTACCATAACACAAATTCACCTCGTTCAAAAGATAAGAAAGGTTAATAATGTCTTTTAAGTATGTGTTGGGCCTGTATATAAAGGACCCAGAAAAACGCCCTAACGAGGTGGTGTTTCACGACAGTAAAGTGGTTATTATTCGAGACCTGTACCCAAAATCAGCTGTACATTATTTGGTCTTGTCCAGGTCTCCACAGAAGACCAGACAATCTCCTTTAGTAGTTTTCAAGGACAACAGTTTCAAGCTGGAGATGATGACGTATGTCGAGATTGCAAAAGAGAAACTAATTGAAGAGTTTCAAGACAAATATCATTCAGACAAGATTGACATTGAGAATTTCATTAAGGTGGGATGTCACGCAGTGCCGTCTCTTTCAAACTTACACATTCATGTTTTGACCAAGGACTTCCACTCAAAGTCCTTGAAAAACAAAAAACACTACAATTCATTCAACAGCCAATTTTTTGTTCCACTTCAAGAGTTACCCTTGCCCAATAAAACTAAATTTGAAGAAGTGAGGTATGATGGCCTGCTCATGGAGAAACTATGCAAAACAGAGGAAATGAAGTGTAGTTACTGCGGAGAAAATTTTGGTAATAAGTTTCAACAACTTAAGAGTCATCTTGATCTGGAATTTGACGAAAACTTCACAACGGTTAAGCGCGAAGAAGAAGAAAGCTGATAATAATATAGTAATACATGATTTGAATGCAGTAAATTGTCACTATACCAATAAGTGTCTATAAAGATATATCAAAATAATGTTTCCTCCGTTGGAAGCAGAGCAGCAGCGATGTTTCTGACCTTTCCCTTTTTATTTTTCTTGTTGTGTCTCTTTCCTTGTGTAGCATTGCTTACTTTATGAAATGGAGTTGATCCCACGCCCTTCACGTTGTTCATTTTGAAAAACTCCCTATCCAATTCGTCACCAGTGTTTATCAATGCAGCTTGTCTACCACCATAATTAGATGAGGTTGAAGTTTTACCATCCTCTTTAGAGTTATGCGATGAAAATGTTAACTTTGAAACATCCCTAGCCAAATCAATATCAAGTATCTTCTTGTCCTTGGCAGCCTGTTTGATCTGCTCTTGTCTTTGCTCTGGCAATCTTTCTAACGTGAAATTCGATTTGTTAAACACAACTTGTTGTTCAAATGTTGTCTGAGAGCCATCTTGATTTGGAGGTGGATGAGCAAATAATAACTTACCATTGACATAATCTTTTAAAATGTAACGAGCGGCTCTACTTTCATCAGCACTACCGAAACCCTGGGTCATATAACCTCTTGCTCTAGCATAAGCGTTTAATAATTCTTGAGAAGTTGGAACCCCAGTACCACCTTCGCTGATTGGCTTAGTTTGGATGGCGATACCGTATAATGCTTCGAGATAGTATTTTGGAATTCTTTGAGCTACCAATTGGCATGGTCCTGTATATTCTCTTAATTGATCTATTGGCAACACACCACAACACACTAACTCACCATTGGTATATGCAAAATTGGGGAAAACTAAACCTGGGCAATCACATAATATCACTTGTGGCGAAAGTTGTATTGTTTGGAAATGCTTTGTCTTACCTGGAGTACTGGAGACGGAAACTTTCTTAGCGCCCACCAAGGCATTAATGGTAGACGATTTACCGACGTTAGGATAACCAACCAAACCTATTTGTAATTTGGCAGGTTCTCCATTTGGTGATGGGGTCAATGGTTCAGGAGCCTGTGTCAAGAATAACTCTTCCAACTCGTCTATTGTAATGATTCTTATTTTCTCATCTTGTGGTTCTTTAGTCTCATCTTCTTCTGGTGGTATATAATCTTCAGCTAAAGTCTCATTAGCGATAGCAGCACTGAAAAAAGTATACTTGATACCATTTGCAATGAAATAGTCAGCCCATGCAGCTCTTTGTTCATCTGTCAACAAGTCAGCCTTATTCACCAACAACAAGTTCTGCTTACGTTCATCCAACTCTTTGACATAATTATCCAAATCCACTGATCTGAATAACAAGGGTGATCTAGCATCAACAATTTGCACTACTAAGTCTGATCTTTCCACCACTCTCCAAAGCTGTTTCCAAACTTCCAAATTTCTTTCAAACGGTGTCAACAACAAATCGTTATTGGCTTGTAATTGAGCCAATTGTCTTCTCCAATCTAAAAACAGTTCTTTTTCTTGTCTCTCCAATTGAAATTTGGTTGTGCTAGCATCCCATTTGGGTCTTCTAGGGACAATCAACATATCAGCATGCTGTTGTTGTAAATTGAATTTTTTCAGTTCTTCCTCTTTTGTTAAAAGATATGGATTTTTCAGTGGATCAACCTTGATAATTCTTACTGTGGCCCGTTTCTCAGCAGCAAAATCGGTATCAGCCAACTCTGCAGTGTTCAAAAAATCTTCCAAGGCATTCTCCTGTGTCACAGATCTCAACTTTACCCAACTATCTTCACGCTTATCGGTGGTGAATCTCATCTCTCCATCTGGTAAGTACTCCACACCTCTGTTCTCCTTAGCTCTGGCATTAGCAATGGATCTACCTAAACCGATGGTATTTGTGTTTTTATGTTGCACTGGTTTGGGCCCCTTTGGTGGCTTCCATTTCTTAGGTTCTGTCTTTGGAGGCATGTTCTGTTATCTGTCACTTTTAGCTAACTAACTACACATGTCCTTTCTTTAAACAAATGATTTTTTTTTTAAAAATTTTTTGTTCCTCATCTGCAGCAGCAAAAATTTTCCCTCTCTCTATCATCTTTGATCCATCTTTACACGACTGACACTTAATTCTCTTTCTTCTCACCAATTCTTCTTTCTTTCTCGGGCTTCCAACTACCTTCAAACATGTGTTTCACATACAGCAATCGATGGCTCTCATCCTGAGCGCCCATTTGACCTACTCCAGGAGAAAAACTTGTGATTGGCAAAACCAACAAATCATCAATCAAGATTGGCGATTCCATACCGGTGAAATAATTCCAATCAATGACACCTTCCTCCTTACCATTGGTATGAACGTTGTTGATATACTTAAAGATGATATCAGTAAAGATTCCTGGCCCAGTCCAATTCATAATATCTCCGCCGGCATCCTTGCCTTCCACCTCATTCAATAAACCCTTTTCAGCTTTATTCATAGTAACCTCTGTGATGGCAACGATCAATTCTCTCAACAGCGGGTGGCCCAACTTGGCCTGGATAGTCCACTGACAAAATTGAATACGACGTGCATACCAGTCTGCCCAGTCTGGACGATCCGGGTCCGCCTCTATACCTACTACCAAGCCGGCATTGTTGGCGACACCATTGATAGTTTTATTGAAAGTGACCCATTCGAGCACCGGTTTCAAGTTCAAAGTATCCACATCTGAATATGTACCCCCACGTGCGTAGAGAATTAAATAGCGGAAAAAATCAGCCTTGAGGATATTTTTCGGTAGTAATTGATACAGTTTCAAAACAGTTGGTACTTGTTGGTATAAATGTGAGATCAATTCTTCCGAAACAGAATCCGGTATGACTTTATGGTTGAGTTTTGGGTTATTGTTCTTCCATGAATTGATAAACCTCTTGAAATTTGAAGGGAATTTGTCGTTGTTCTCGTCCACTTTCCAAGTTTGCCAGATCTTGTTCGGAATAGGCCTTGATTCTTCATATGGAAAATGAAATGATAATTGCTCCCTCAAGGTAGCATCCTTGGGTAATCTGTCCATGTGTTGTCCTATATTCTTGAAATTTTGGTGGGACTCTAATTCAGTCTTTCTGGATATCGCTTCCCGTACTGTCTTAGAAATGACTACATTACTCGATCTCCGTATACCACTTAGCAAAATATAACATACTAGCACCATCACCAACATTATCTTGGCCCTATGAGAGAGAGCCCTATTAACAAGTTGCAATGACATAGTGATGGTTAAAATTAATGTTCCCCAATTCAAAGAAAAGCAGCAGTTTTATCAAAACGAAACGAATGGTGTAATGAGATTGAATGTTTGTTGTCGATTGTGTGTGCCTGGGGTCTTCAGATTCAAAAAGATTTTGATTTTTGACACCAAAAAACTTTTTTTTTTTTGCCCTTAAAAGACGTGTCGAGGATAACTGACTGACACAATCGAGTAAGGGGAAAAAAGGGGGCAGTGGCAGAGAGGTTAAAGAGAGCTCGACGAACAAATGTTGATAATAAAATTTGATAAACAATACTGAAGACTGAATATGAGGATAAACCTCTCGGAGACTGTAAGTGTGGTATCTGCATCACCGAGAACAAGCGTATTTATGCAAAGAAAAAACCCGATTGTGAAAAAATATAACATTTATTGTGATTTAATTAACAAACAAAGAGAAGCAGTGTACAGCTCATCATCAATCAATTGACCTATTGTTCATTCAGTGATCTTTATCTCAAAGATATAAAATGCTATCAAGGTTAATTGAAGTTGTTGTTGTTGCATAGTTGGGTCATAATTATCAAGTGTATATATAAATGAAGTCACAAGAACAAAAGTATATTGTTGTTCTACAAGGAAAGAATGTTTTGGAGCACAACAGAAAGAAAAATACACCGGAATAATTAGATGATTAATTTATAATTTTATTGAGGTCATATCAGTAAGCATCTATTCGTCATAGTTCTCTTAGGGGCTATCCAAAGCACACACCTCCATGTGAATCAAATTCATTTTATTTGCTATAAATTGAAGGACTTGAATTCTACATAACATTGATCATCGTCTGTTTTCCCAATATTCAGAGCGATTCATCTTTCATGAGCTCATTTATCTTAAGATCAACTATTAGCGTCATTGAGCAAATCACATCAGAAATCGCTACTGTTATTTTAACTGAGCTAAATAATTATAATTCGGAATCTTATCATAATCATATTGGTGTTGATTGTCCGCACTCGTTTGAACCAAGATAAATCTGTTGGTGTTAGGGTTGGCGTCTCTGAATTTGAGAGCGCTGATAGCCAACGTATGATGGATGAATCTTGTCCCAGTCCTCTTGACGGCGACAAAATTTTGAATAACATGAGGCTGACTCCTTCAGAAGGTAATAGCGAGCATATTATAAGAATTGAAGACAAAGAAAACGATGATAAGTGCCAAGAAAAGGGACAAGATATAAATGCTTACTGCCAATCAAACAGACCAGATCAGTCAAAAAAAAGCTACAGAGATGAAATACCAAATAATATCAAACCTCTAGGTCTGAGCGGAATGACTGAAAAACTCGTTGCATGGAGCAAATTTAAAGGTTGATGATCGAATGACGAAATGCAACCACCACAGCCACCTCCATAATCACAACTAACGACAGATCAAAACGTTCATCGATTATCATTGCCCTTATTGCAATAGCGCCAATACTATTTTCCAAATTGAAGAAACTGATAAGGCCTAAGGAAATCTTGATCAGGAAGACTCAGATTCCAAGAAAGAAAAGCTTTGGAAATTTGTCGTTCAGGTACGCATGTGGTGAAGAAAATGTGCCATCAGCTTTGCTAAATAATAACAGTGACATTGAAAAAGGTTATATCTATCATTCTGGGTCTTTGAGGAGCAAACTTCTTTACTACAAAGAATTGAATGGACTCAAGTTAAGAAGACATTTGTCCATGGAGTTTAAAAAAACAATAATACCCTATATTGATTTTGGCAAGGACGAGCGTGTAACAATTTTGATTTGCCGCGCAATTGACCTCAGGCACATTGACTAGTTGCACGGCTAGTAGGCCTGCTACTTAATTCTATAGTTCTTTCAGTCATGCTGTCTCTTGAAGACATTTTCATTGAGATATAGTTGTAGCATTTCGATAGCTTATTGTAAATGTAAGTTACTAGCTGAAAAATTACGTCATCATTTGTTTATGCATGAGGCTGGCTGTGCATCTCTTATCTTATCGGTTTGTAAACTGCTCTTCTCGTGACCAAAAAAAAAAAAAAAAACATAGAACAAAGAACAGAGAGACTTATAATAGTAGATGATTTGGTATTGCTCTGCCGAGGAGTAACCTGGCTTATCTTATTAAAGGATCAAAAGCTCCCAGCTTAATTGTTATTGCTACTCAAATAGACATTACTTAGCAAATTTTATTACGGAAGATGTCTGGACTGTACCAATTGTCGGTTGAGATAGACAAATCGAAAACAGGAGGCACTTTCACCAACTATGACACCATCAGTGGGTTTGTTCACTTGAAAACCACTTCAAAAATCACATTAAAAGCTATTCAGGTAAAATTAGAAGGTGTATCTTCGACATCTTTCTATTCCCTGAGAAGTGCCGACGATAGCCGAAGAGTTCAATGTGTTCACCAGTTGCTACACGAAACTTCAATAGCATTCCCACCAAAAAATGTTCGAGATGTGGCAACAGCACCCAGATTCACTTTGGTACCTGGAGAGTATACCTATCCTTTTGAATTCAAGATCCCTTTGAACAATTTATGTTACAAAGAAGATTTGAAGGCTTCTGTCAGACATTCTTGCACCAAGCTACCTCCATCGTTAAGTGATTTAGATGATTTTGCCGTCGTTAGTTATTTCATCAAGGCTACGGCAAGGAGATCCAATAAATTTAAATCAGACATGAGAGCATTTGAACCATTTGTTTTCTTGCCCATTGATTCACCGGCTTTGTTGAAGGGTTCAGATGATGGTAAACAAGTATTTATGCGAAAGGATTTCGTCTTACCGAATAAAATTCCAGAGATTGTTGCATGTTATGCAACGCCTTCATCGACTAAGATATTAAAGTATGAAAGAAACGAAAAAGCTTTACCAGAATCCCCAATAGAGTCGAAAAGGGGCTTTTTTAAGTCCCTATGTTCAGGTGGAGAACCAACTGCACCCCCATCACCAAATAGACGAACCTCTTCTTCATCCTCATTATCCACCAAGTCTGCATCTGGTCCCAGAACAGAGAAAGTTGAATTATCAGTACCTGTATACAAACCTGAAGTGAAACCTATCAACCTTTGGGTCTTCCTTGAAGCTCGTTTCAAATATCCCGTATACATAATTCCGACAAAGAAACCGAACTTCGAATTGTACTTGGTTTCTCTCAAAAGTCCAGAGTTTTACGAGTTACCAAATGGAGAATCTTCAGGTTTAGGTTATGTCTATATGAAATCTTTGAAGATTGTTTTGAACCTGACAACAAAAGTGGAAATTCAAAAATACAGGCAGGAACAACAAAGGTCAACGGTGTTATTAGACTTGGATCAAATCAATTACAAATTTGACCTACATAATGCGGAACTATCAAGGGCTCGTGATATGAGTGTGGGGGAGGTACCGCTATATGATTTAGAGATACCTATGGAGGTTTATAAGGATGCCATAGTGCCCGATAACATTGCACCAACCTTCAAATCATGTAACATCTTGAGAACTTATTCAATTTCCATATCAGCTACGTTCTCTTCTAGCAAAACTTTTACCGAAAGTGATCCATTGGTTGGAACATCCATAAACACCGATGTCTTCATCTGTAGTGGTTTACAAAATATTCAACAACCAAACAGCTGTTGATGAATGGCTCGAATGATGGTTTGAGGAAATCGTCTGTTGTAAAAGACGGAGCTGGTGGTCAAATATCATATGCAGTGGGGAATATGATAGATGATAACTTGCCTAGTTATGATGAAGTTTTGTATAAAGATGACCAGGTTAATAGGAGAAGGAGATTCCAACAAGCGGAACACTATTCTCGACACTAAAACTTGTTACACTTGATATTTGCTCACTTAATGTTAATATTTGTGCTTTAGCTTTAGTTTGCTTAATTTTGCTTATTCTTTTGCTTTTTGCTCCTCATCATTTGATTTTCATTCTTAAGCCTAATGGAATTTCGTTTATTTTATTCACTTGGATCTACATTTTCATTCTTCAACCAAAAAGCGATTCTGGTCCTTTATCCGACTAGATTACCGCCTATAAGATCACAGTGATAATACTACTACTACAACTTTTTAACTTCAGCAAAATAATTCTAACGAATAAACTAAAAATTCCTCTATAACTCTGCATTTTACGGAAGGACAACGAGAGAGATTTTTTGTTTTAATCTCCACTCAATCTTCACGCAGTATTGGAATAATTAAGAACAAAACAGTCCACCCACCAATTGGTGAATTCGACAAAAAAGCACAAAAGAACGCAAAAAGGAGAATATTCTAAACACAGAAAACAATCATTATGAGTGACTAATTCAATGATATGAGTGAGTGGAGTCTCTATAGGTGTTCTTGAGGGAGAAAATCTTGTTCTCTACTCACTAGCTATAGTAGGCTCTACCACAAATACCTCAAATCAAATGATGATTAAAACTATCCAGCACCAGTGTCCTAATCTTTCCAGTAAAGTAAAGCAATCCATGAAACAACCAATAAGAATATCAATTAACCGGCGAAAATAAACACATCAGTGAGGTCGGTAACTTTGGTAGACGCGGTTTATTTTAGCTTTTTTTTTTTTTTTTTTTTTTCATTTGTACCGAACTCATCAGTCCACTTTATCCTTTTTGAATACATTCACCTCCATAAAATTGATGAATCTATCACCATAATCAGCTGCATTGATACAACTGAAATTCTTAGATCGCTCTAGTCGTCTCATCAACGTCTCCAATCTTTTCATTGTAGAATATCGGGTCAAGCAATCAATGACTCCGATATAATAGATGTAGTCATCATCATCACTTCTTACACATTGGTAAAATTCACGTTCATCATCATCCAGGTCATAATCCTCGTCCGGTTTCGGTTCTAAATTGCAATCGTGAACACCAATAAGCATCGAATAATCCATGATATTCAATCGTTGCAATAGTCGTACATCTTTCTTCAACTGATCAACTATCTTTTGCTTGTCGGGACTTTTCAATTTCAAACCATATCCATCTTCTAACCAATTCAAATCTTTGTATACAACCATTTTTTTCGGATTCTTGGAGTTGTCCCTCCTGGTGTATCTGCCATCGGTGGATCCTTTTAAATCATATTGCCTATGTATAGGTTTCAGTGGGAAGAGATTGTTCATCACCAAAAAATGAACCTTTTTGGGTCTACCATTGACTCTCATCTTCAATCTGTGTAACCCATAAAATTGAGATATTAAAGTGTTGGGGTTTTCCTTGACATAGTTGTAGTAATCTTTCAAGATAGCTCTTAATTGTCGATGCTCGGAATGATGTATAGTTTTGATGATGAATCTGTAATCTCTTGAGTAATAAAAGAATGACCCACTTTTACCTGGAGAACCCAATTCAGACAATATATACTTCGATGTCAATGAGACAAGATAATCAGCTGGATCTAATCCAAATACCAATCGTAATTCCCTAAAAACAGTTGGTGCATAATCTTTGAATTTGAAATCATACTTTGATGATGGTGTCAATTCTGAACCAGAGACATCAAAGGCTAACTTCTTTGTCGTTCTGAAATCCAGATCTGTTAATGGTTTTCTAATACCAGATACTCGAGATACAGAAACACGAATACCGGTAAGCATGTTGTAAGCCATTGTATAATTTGAATGTCCTTCGCTAACTTTATTACCAACAAGTACTTTACCATCTTCTAAAATTTCCTTTCTCTTCTTCTTGAGTTCTCTTTTGGACACTATGGAATTTCTCCATTTTTCAACTTCATTGGCTATGGGGTTGTTATCCTTATTGATCATATGAAATTGACTCGGCCTTGGCATTGTGGTCAAAGAGTGTCTAACCTTGCCTCTAGGGATTAAACTATTACTTCTCTCTGTCGTGGGCCCCACTGGTTCAGTATGTCTTCTATCATTGATTGCTGTCGTAGAGTGGAATTTATGAGTTGTAAGATTGACTTTTGTTCTTTGTTGTGAAGTAGCTGGAATTTGAGTTCCTGAGTGAGAAGGCAGTTGGATTTGCAGAAATGCTGGTTGCTGTTGGCGGCGGGGCACTTGCTCTAATGGAGCACTTTTTGCTTGATCATGGTGGAGTTGACGTTGACTACGTGAGACAGATACTGAATTGCTGCTACCAAATAATGGATCATCATCTTCATAATCATGCACTATTGCTTTTTGACTATGGGATGGGGATATTCCTCGACCAGTATCGCTCTGATTGTTTAATAATCTGGCTCTATTGCATGTGCTATCAATTTCACTGACATCATCGTAATTGGTGCTATTCTTGACAACGGTGGTATTGGGTACCGTTGCATCAATATAGTTATCGTACTGTCCATTATCTTCCTCATTTGAGGACTGAGGAGCAACAGTGCTGATCACAGTCAAGGGACTGGGTAATGAAGATGTTGGTGAAGGCGGTGAAGGAGAAACATTTATGCTTTGGTTACCATTTGATGACGATTCAGTAGAGATTTTCCTTGTATGATCAACTGTGGGTATATGTTCAGTTTTGATGTTGGGTATCAATTTCTGCGGACGTAATTCATAGAAGGGTCTTATTCTGGTGTTATTGATAGTAGTAGTAACAGCGGGGTCTAATGTGGTGGTGATCGAATTTTTGGACATTGTTGTCGATGTTGTTGTTGTTGTTGTTGTGGTGGTGGTGGTTTTTGTCGGACCTTTCGTCACAACGGGTACCCGGGGCATCACTTCATACTCCATTTGTGATGTATATATTTCGGTATCAACGAACCGCTGAACCTCTTCTTCGTCTTCCGTTGCTTCGTTTCCGAAAAAAATGAACTGATTATGATGTTGAACAACCACAATACCCTATTAGTGTAGATTAACGTCTGTTTTTGTTTTTATTTTTTATTTTTGTTTTTTGTGTGTGTGTGTTCTTTTTTTTCTTTCTCTTCCTGTTCCAGATAAATTCATCAACAAAGACAGATCAAAAGATCATATAGCCGCCACCGCTCCATCTTCGAGTGAAAAAACAAAGAGATCTTCAACTTTTTGAAATGCCAATGGCTTGAATAGAATGTAACTATTGATCAACTGGGCTGAGAAACGGCAATATACTCAAGTTGTGTCTCGTAATACAAAAGATTGTTTACTGCAAATGCAAATAGGTGTCCCGAGCTAACTAATGTGATGCGAGAAGATTACAAGCTCGGACAAGCCTTAGCGAACAACTACATGACGAAGCAGATTCGAAGATCAATGTTATCCTAATTGATTTTCTTGTGGATAAGTTCAAGAGAGTAGAGCAGTGGGAGGTTTGTCATTCCGATAATAATGTTTGTTATTCTTTCCAATCATATCCGCATATAGATGTATTGTTTCTATTATGCACGATAATTATTGCTTACAATAAAAATAATTTCAGTCTCACTTACTTACTTACTTAGTGTGTGTGTGCAAATGAGATCGAAGATATAGCTTATCACTCTCTATAATCTCCATTCAGCTCCCGCTTAATGATAACAGCTCATTTACCTTTGGATAACAAAGACGAGAAGTACTCGCTTGACAAATGCGAGGAAAGGCTTGATCAGATATATCACCTTGGTTCAGTTTGTTATCATGCGAGATAGTGTTTATATCTCTATCGAGTTAGTTTCCTTCTGCAGTGGTGCGGACTCAACTTCAACTTTGCAAGCTTTGGAAAATATATGCGTTTAAATCCTTACAAGTATCGATCGACATTCAAGATCAACAAAGATCTAACGTAAAAATGAGATTAACACAAATAATCTCCTACTAGCAACATTGTATATATGCTGATCACACACAACTGGCAAAATTGCTCATCCCGGTATCATTCCTTGGCTAAGTAGCTAGACTGATCTGCTATGTAGGTGATTGTCGCCGAAACTTGGTAACGCTGCAAATCTTTCTTTGCAAGTCAGACAGAGGAAGGCATTTTTCCAAACAAGTAAGTTTTGTTTTTGAGAAAAAGTTTAGTCGCTTTTTATCAATGTAAAAACAAATGACTCAAAAATGAATAATACTGATATTTTACAGGTACAGATTCAAAAACATGAAGCAAAGTGAAAAATAAGCTTAAAAAAAACGAAAAAGTGAAAAATTCCACAACACAACACATGCAAATTATCAAGCCATTTATAGCAACAAAGGAAATAAAGCTAGCCTTTGTTCCTCAAGCACATAACGTATTAGCCCCATTGAATATTATTTTTGAGTGACTACTGGATTTATCGGTGTCAGCTTTTACAGAAAGATGGATGATTACTGATGAATTAAACGAATATATTCCCTGCCTGTTAGCGGACCAACTCAAGTGGTGGGGTTTTTTTATTATTATTAATCGAAACAGTTCTGTAAATCTGTTCACTTCATTTTTGGCTCAAGTTAGATCAGCAGCCTGAGGTGAATTGACTTATTGACTGTTGAACTTAAAACAGTAGATTAAGGGAACATTCATGCTTCTGATTGAATTGATAATTGCTCCTCCAACACATCCATCTGGCGGAAATCAAGCACGGGTGCGTTTTCCCAACACCTTTTTCTTTTTGTGTTGTTTTGTCTCTGCCCTTTTCACAATACTACAGCCAACTAAACAACCAACTACCGGAATTTCTTCAATAGACCGGAGCAACACCGGACCCGGCAGAATTTTTGTCAATAGAAATGATTAGACCAAAAATAGGCACGGTTAAAACAGGCAGCAGCTTTTTTTTTATTATTTATTTTCCTAACGTATGCATGCTTGTGTGTTGTCTGTGCTGATGTAAAATAGCACCCGAGGGACACTATACCTATGTATGAACTCAAAATAATCAATTTCATCAGCAGCATCGATTTGTCCCATCAATAAGAAATGAATTGACTTTTCCCATCTGATAACTTTTGCAGAAAGCGCCTTTTTTCAATTCGAACTATTAAATATTTGATTGAGCGCATTCTTCCAACTCCATATCATCCAGCGAGCCAATCAGAAATTTAGATAGTAGAAGTTGCGGCCCGCATTACATACAAACTAAAAAAAAGCTTATTTAAACACTTTTGATAGATGTAATATAAAGGCTTATAACTTATTATGTGTATGATAGGCACTAAAATTGATTACAGCAGACATTTCTAAATGATAAAATTCTCTTTTCCAAAAATGATCGACTAACTATCATCTTCAACCAAATTAAAAAAAGATACACAACAATTCACGAATACGAAACTACAACACCAAGTTGAAAAAAGAAAGAAGGGACAAAAAACTAGAGACTTGTTACTGTTTATAGGGAGGGCAACAATTGTATTTTGTTAAAACACAAAAAACCACTTGATCCCCCAAATTGATTTCCATAACAAAACATAAGAACCAAATCCGAGAATGTCCGTCTCCCTGACCCTCGGTTTGGGACAAAAAGGGGAGGAGGTGAATGGGCAAGAAAATCCCTTTAATTTTTTTGTGATGATAAGATTAATCTGATTAAAAAAACGAAAAAATAATAGCCAAAAACAGAGAAAAGGAGAGGATGTGATGAGGGCGTCCATGCGAGTAATAAAAATTGGGATATGCAACAAAGGACAAAACACAATCACCATCGCATGCAACAACAACAACAAAAAAAATCCCGCTTTTTATTTACTCAATGCCTGTTGAGTTGGTTGACCGTATTGCAGATTTGATTGACAAATGAGAAATCTTTGTTAAGTGGTTCCTGTGCTTAGGAATTAAATTTTTCATTATTCGAAATGATTTAAATGCATATCACTTTTAGAAAATCAATTAAATAGCAGCATGAATCCTCTTGGCATTTTGGCAAACCTGTTGGTATATTTTTGAAAGACGCAGTTCATATAAAAAGCTTAACCATTTAGGAATTTCATTCAATTAGAATTTTTACAATACTAATCGAGTAGATTTCACTCCTCACGTCAAAGTCAAAGTCAAAAAAAATGCATTCAAGTCGTTTGTACTTGTGGATATTACCACTTTTGGTCTCTGTGGTTTTGGCCGACCCATGGCATAAATATACTGCAAATGAGCTTGGTTATATGACTTGTTCAGGTTATGTTACCAAAAACGCGGCATTTTGTCCCAAGGCAAATTATAAATGTTGGTGCAAAAATCAGCCTGCATTGGCTAGTATGGCAAGTTGTTACATCAATTATTTTGATAATTCAACAACTAAGATTAATTGGTTTTTAAAACAATGTGAAAAGGAAGCCAACGTCACTTTAACGCCAGCAAAGTTTTACGCTTCCTATGAAAATGCCACCAAGGGCAATTATTTCATAGATCCGAAAAAGATTAAGGGCTTCAATGCAACCGCCATCTCTTACAACCCAGTTGTCACTAAACCACTGGTTGTGGCCAACTTTTGGCATTCGTTGAGGGCGAGATGGTTGAATTACAACAGAGCTGTATGGTACGGAACAGCTATGGTTGCATCATGGGGGTTCATCATGTTGTTCTGCGGTCTGGTGAATTGGATCTTATATTTTTCACCAAGAATGGCCAATAATAGCTTTATGAAGTTGTGGAAGAAAAACATTACATACCCAGCAACTGGTCGTTACTACCATGATGTTGATAAGTCATTTTTGCACATATTCAGATGGTTGGTACCTGATAGATTCGAGACCTTGTGTATCATCCTGTTCATGGGCATGTACATTGGTTTTGAGGCAAATGGAATGCGTCACGTTCAAAATGATACTGTCTGGAAAAGTAAAGAGGCTGAAATGGGTAGATATGTTGCCGATAGATCTGCAATTACAGCTCTTTTCTTAATCCCATTGACAGTCTTATTCTCTGGACGTAACAATTTCATGCAATGGATAACCAGATGGAGTTATGCCCGAATGTTGACCTTCCATAGATGGCTTGGTAGATTTCTCTTTTTAACCATTTTCTTACATGCAGTTTCAATGAGTGCTTCTGGTGTTGGTCTTGGAAAGTTTACCTCCCGTTATCTGGAACCTTATGTAAGATGGGGTGCCACTGCTACATGTTGTCTGGGTTTGATAATTTTCCAAAGTATGCGTTACTTTGTCAAAAAATCATATGAGGTTTTCTTTGTGATTCATTTCTTCTTATCATTATTCTTCCTCATTGGTGCATGGATTCACACAAGAGCCAACGGGTTTTCTCAATGGCTTTATGCAGCTGTTGCAGTTTATGCTTTTGAAAGATTTTGCAGAGCTTTACGTTTACTTGCCTTTGGTGCCCCTTTGGCCAATGTTGAATTAAAAGCTGATGAAACTTTGAAAGTCACAATTCCAAGACCTTCATACTGGAAACCTTCACCAGGCCAACACGCGTTCATTTATTTCTTCAGACCATTGACTTTTTGGCAATCTCACCCATTCACCATCGTCGACTCCGTTGACGGCGAGAACAATATCACTTTTTATGTCAAAATCAAAGGTGGTATAACAAACAGCTTATACAAATCGTTAAATGCCTCAAATTCAAAGACAGCACAGATTAGAGTATCGGTAGAAGGTCCTTACGGTATGGGATTGCCTTTAAAAAGATATGACAATGTTGTCTTATTAGCCGGTGGTAATGGTGTCCCAGGTTTGTACTCCGAAGCAATGGATCTTGTCAAGAGAAATTTACCAAATCAACGTGTTAGTTTCTATTGGGTCATAAGACACTGGAAATCCTTAGACTGGTTTTACACTGAATTGGCAAAGTTCGAGAATACCAACATAAAACCAATAATTTATGTCACTCAGCCTGACCATATGGAGGGGCTTGTCTTACCTAATGGAACCAGCGAGAGTGAGACTGATGAAGATGAGAAATCCGAAACCAAAGATAAAACCGCTGAACATGACGTTGTAGCCAAATTGAAAAACTATTTGTCATACGTGGAATTCAGAGAAGGTAGACCAGATACTCAAGCTTTGATATCGGAAGAGATAAACATTTCTCAAGGTACAATCGCGTTTGTCGCATGTGCTCATGTAAACATGGTTGATGATATAAGAAAAGTGATTGTCAGTGAAATTTCAAACAGGGAACACGGTATTGACTTCTACGACCAAATTCAAGTTTGGTGATTATTTGATTTCGTTCTTTTGTTTCTGTGTTTTCTAAATCAATTTTCTTTTCCTTCTCAACTTTAATCTACTTACGACATTATTTAATTTTATATATATCTACATATTTGATGGTAAAACTTAGCATGTTTGACCATAGTTTTTCTAATAATTATGCGTAACAAATCATCATCATAGGGAAAAACTAAGAAAAGAAAATTTACAAAATTCTTAGCAGACATCATAGTCAGTAAGAGATATACATATTCATCAAAATTCCAAAAATTATGTTGGCAAATTCTGAACTGCTGCAGCAAACGAAGCCAAAAACTAGATATCATCGGAACAGACGCCAAAAGACTGGACAACAACAACAAAGAAAACATTCAGACGAGCTGGCACACAATACCGAAGATGTCGTCACTAAAGAGAAGCAAAGTCCTAAAGTCCACGAGATTAACAAGTTAGTCAAAAAATTTCCTCCACTATCAATCAACGGAGCTGCAGTTGACTCTTTAGCTTTACCATTAGCCGATTACATCAAGAAAATTGGAGATTTGGAGGTATACCTTGTCTTAGACATGGTACCAAGTGATCCGTATTTCCCATATGAACTTTCCAGTTTGAAATTTTCGTTATATATACCACTGAGCTACCCCAACTACAAATCAAAAGACAAATCTACCAGGCCTTCTATTGTGATTTTGAATAAAGACATCCCAAGAGGCTTTAGTGTAAATATCGAGCTCGGGTTTAATGAGATCATAGACAAATGTATTGAACAAAAATTGAAGAAGAAAAATAGAAAATATAAGCCCAAGAATAATAATGACGGACGAATTGATCAACTGCTGGAGAATGACAACCAGATCGACTTAGTTCAAGGCACAGATCTTCTTTCCATTATAGCAACCTTGGACAAGTATCTCGATGATTTCTTAAGCCGAGAAAAGAAAGATACAATCAAAGTTGTAAGACACAAAAAACCATCAACTAATGCACCTGTTACAATTCAGTCGTCAACAACATCGGTACCGTCAACAGAACCTGCTATGACCACAATAAAAACACAAAGAACAAAGATACAGATACCTCATGAGATATCCGAGTTGAGGTCTCGCGAAATTCACAGGTTTCTCAATAGATTAGAGTCACCATTTAATATAAGAAGATACAAGTCCACAGAGTTTAATGATATTTACTCCATGAACATTCCACTTGCTAATGAGGTGAATTCTTCAGGGTTAATTATTGATGTTAATCAAGACGCACCACAGTTGGTAATTGACGTATTACCATGTCGGTTACACATTCCAAAAGAATATCTTTTCAATGAAAAGAAAAGCATCAAATTGGAAATTGACAAAAACTTTATGATCAAAAGTGTATCAAACTATGATGATGGACTCCAAAAGCTTGAAGTCTCGAAAAAGATCAATTCATTAATCAACAATTTTAACAATGTGGCAGCACTGACGTTCTTGAGAGAAAATTTGCAATCGATACAAAATCTAAAGCATTCATTGACATCTCAATTAAATTTTTTTGTATATAATTACAACTACCTAATCAATAGTGAGTTTGAATTTCTTGCTATATGAAGTTTTTAATAGAAGCGTTCTTGCCCCTTGCTGGTCTTACCCACCTAACCAAATCACCCCCACACGTAAAGATCCAAATGTAGTGTTTATCAAACCAAACTCCACTCAACCTACCCAAATCTATTTCATGAACTGAAAGCGGTTTCAAGATTGGTACTCCACTCAAACCAACAACTTCATGAAGTATGGTGTTGCTATTTCTGGTGAACGTCAATGTTGGGTCTCTTGATAGACTTCTCCGTCCACTAACGAAGGAATTCCTTGTATCATTGTTCAGATTCAATAACGATACTTGTGAATGAGAGTTCATCGCCTGCAGAATTGACATGTGTTGTTGTTGTTGTTGTTGTTGCTGCTGCTGCTGCTGCACTGATGTCAATGATGATATGGAATTGGAATGTCTGTGTCTAGTTGGTGTTTGGCTAGCCAGTGTAGAGTATCCCGTAGAATTGGGCATTAAGTTTGATATCTTACGACGGTGCGAACTCACACGCTGTTGCTGGAAAAATCCACTACTAGTCGTCCTCAAATTAGGTGAATGACTCGTTTTGAGACGATGATGGAGCGGTATTTTAATCTTTGGTAAATCGCGTGGTTGAAATTCCCAAAACACGATACTTCCATCATCACCAACAGCAGCAATCTTGTAAATCAAGTTAGCTTCAGAGGTATAGTAATCAATTTGCATACCTCTTATCCAAGACGAAGAGCCTTCTAACCTCGTTATTAACCTCATGTTTCCCGATCCGGAAAGCGAAGATGACAATAGTTCATAGACTGATATGAAATCATCCTCTCCTCCAACCAACAAATATTTGCCATCTTTTGTGAACTCGGCACATATAAGCCCACCATAATATGAAGGAAATATATCCATGATGCTCAGCTTGTAAAAGTTCATGAGCTTGACATAGCCATCGTCCGAAGTCACACTGCATAAATCCTGGACCACTGGATTGAACTTGATAGAAGTTATGGGTTTGTAAGATGTTTGAAAATGTACTACCGGATTGGTATCCACATTGTCCTCAAAGGATCTGAAATACCTCACGTACTGCTCTTTTCTGACATTGAGATTCATGTCGTAAGATTCATCATCATCGAAAGCCCTACCAAACATCATGACCTCCCCGTTGGCGAAACCTGCACATATATATTTCCCGCAAGGAGACCACGTCACAGATGTGACAGGTTTATTACATAGTTTTGCATTTTTGTTGAATCTAGAGTATTTCATCTTGAATGGATTAATCCAAACCAAATCCCCCGAAGAGAATCCAACTACAATATCCAAACTTCTTTCTTGATTTTTGGAAATAGTGAAAGTTGACAACGTAGTTATCACTCCCACAGTGAATAAGACTCTAACGTAGGGTATGTCGATTTCCATTTTGGGAAAATCATCGTTGAGATTGATTATATTTAAGAATCTGCCATGAGCAGTGACCATTAGCTCACTCACAGAATTCAATTTTTTATTCAAACCATCCGTGGTACTCACTTTGGTGATGAAAGTAGAACTGGATCTTGTCAACGACGATTTGGGTTGCTTCAACTCTGAGTGTGCTGTATTACTCGATGGCAGGTCTTCAGTTCTCTTCGTGCTTCCCCAAAGTTTCATCTTATTATTTCGTTGACCTGATGAGGAGGCTTTGCCCATCAAAGTATTAAAATTCGTTCCAGAGCTCGAGGGGAAAGGCTCTGTGACAAACGAAACTACCTCTGCTAAACATCCAGGGGTCAAGTGGACAGGCTTAAAGTAGTCTGATGCCAAAGGATTAACACCAGAACCAAGAGGTAATTGATCAGGTTTGTATTGGGCCTTGATTTCCTTCAATGATAGTGGATTCTTAATATTGTCATGATTCAAATTACCAATTGCTGAATGGTACTTCCTGATATTGCTCTCGGTAAACGGAGAGACACTTATGTAAGTAGAAGGATCTGTCACTAGCAACGGTGTTCTTGGTATTTTTAATACAATATCAGGAACGTATATGCCGTCTGCTGTCTCAAATTGAAACTCCTCCGATTTTATCTTGAACATAGAGTTGGAGTCAATGGTGGTCACGGGATACAATGATGAGCCAAGGAAAGTGTTGGTGATGTTTTTGGTCATCTGTTGAGTTGGTAGCGGCCTACCAAAGTCTCCGGGAATGAACATTTTGCTTTAGTATTATTGATCGATCTGGAAGCCTGAGCTATCGATTGTTGAGAGTTTCGTGGTGCTGAATGTTTTTATCTACCTTTTTATGAGAAAAAATGAAAAAAAAAAAAACTAGATTGTGGGGGACAACCCAAAGCTTTGAAAATTTACTCCTCTACCAAACTATATAATAAGGTGAACTGCCTGACCAACTCCCTCAATCCCGATAACGAAGTATCATTATGATACACACCACTGATATGCTTATTGACTACAACAAGTTTGTTTTCAAGTATCGCATCCCTTTTCAAAACCCCCACCACCAATTTCTCCACCTTCTGCAACAACTCCTTGGTTTTTACAGTGGTCGGTTTGTTGGACGGTCCCATAGAAATTGCCACTGCATTCAATAATTGGAAAATAGGAACCAAGATTTCGAATAGCGATATCGTCGTCGCCGAAGTTTCATCATGATATTCACTTGGCAATCTAAGTGGTGTATCTAGTGAAAGATTAGTGATAATCTGGCTATCCTCATCAGTGTTGAACTCTTCAAACTTCAAGTCAACGCCCAAGTCCGGATCGATACTGAGGATTGAAGAATTCTTGATAACATTGAAGACATCTGATTGAATTAATTTGTATGCACCGAGTCTCGTTTCCGCCACTCTGATCAAAAAATATAAGGTAGTTTTAAAAGCAGTCAACTCATACAATAAACCATAAAGTGTGATGTTTGATGACTTTGGTTGCAATTTGTAACAAGAGCGTAGTAAATCGTCAGTCCTTTTGATAGAACCAACCAACAACAACAAATAATCATTTCTTAGTAAGCTCTGTAAAATTGACTTATCATGGCTAGCTGCAAATTTGCAGATCTTCTCCAAGAATAATAACGATGTCACCCTTGTTGAACTCTCTCCGAGTATGGAATCATTAAAAATGACCTTGAGTAAGGGCTCGTTCTTCTCTATGTTCAAATATTCAAACAATTCAATCACAAGCTCTTGTTGATTTTCAATACCGTCCAAGTACTTATTGGCCAATACATAAAGATCTGATCTTATAGTAGGACTGGAGTGTGTTGCCATGAAACCATGCACACAGGTTTGAAATATGGGTAGTAGGCCATGGAAGCTGGAATTTAATTTGACAGAATCAAGCTGACCATATAGCAAGACACTTAGAGAGACCAACTCCTCTGCGAAAGAAATGTCCAGCTCAATGTAATCATTGATTTTTGGAAGAACTGATTGAAGCACCTCCAATATAATTCTAGTTTTTGTGGATTCATCAAATTGGGCTTGATTGATTACCAATTGAATCAAAAAAGCCCAAGATTTAAGACAACTTAGTTGCAGCAGGTTGAAGTCAGTGTAGGCCGAGTAATTAATCAAATACTTCTCGATGTTTTTTTTCTCTTGATCAACTATTCCCATCAATGTCTTTAAATCAGAAGAACAATTTGCTAGTATTTCCACAGTCTTCAGCTTAATACATCCCTGAAATACAGTCAAGTCATACACTGAAGTGTCTGGTCTCAACAACCCAGAGTCTTTCAATTTGATCTGCCTTGTGATGTAATCGTAATCAAACTCCCCGAATAGCTTCATTTCAAAAGGTTCCACAATCTTGACAAAGTTAAATTCTAGAATATCCAAAAAGCCTAAAATTTTAGGAGCACCGCTCAACACCTGGTCCCCATTGATTAACGCGTTGATGTACTTTTTTCTCAATGATATGGAACCGGATGACGAAGCACTGCTGAACTCGATCAGTAGGTACTCAGATACAAGCTGTCTATATCTAGTGAATGAAATCAATGCACCGATTCCCAGACTTTCGTTAGTGAAGACATTTGAATTCGATAAAACGTTACTGAATCGTAACCCTTCGAAAGTAGAAGATACAGAGTCCAAATTGACATTCGTTGATGTGAGTCTAAGAAACAAATTGAAGCCTGCATTGGTTCTCAATTTCAGTAAAACAATAGATCTTGAAATTGGGTTTTTGCACAACTTCAAGAATATTTCCATGACCATGACACTCAATCTCATAGGTGCGTAATGAACATCTTGCCCTGTTTTAAGACTGTCAATGCTGGAATTCAATATATACAACAACGTATTGAATAACGATCGGTCAGAGTCCAAATCTCCTGGAATCAAACCATTATGCCCTTTAGATTCGAACCCAAGCAAAAAATGTGAAATTGTTGGCTCAGAACCCATATTTGATAAGTGACAATTCAAGAATTCGAGAATTTTCAACTTCACAGTTAAGTTTTCATCATCAACAATTTCTGTTGACAACTGATCGATGACAGCACTTTTGATTCTCTCCGACTCGTCGATGGTCTCAAACGTTGTTAACAATATAGTTTTTCCACCGACCTTATTGGCGCTTTCGTTGAAACGCGGTGACTCGCTGACTTTCATTAAAATTTCGATGGAAGTCTTGGCAATCTCAATATGTTGAGAACCCACATAAAGCAGTAAATGTGCCAATACGGGTAATCTAAACAACATTGCGTCATAGAAGGATCTCAAACCGTGAGCACCAAAACTTCCAGGAATGTAAATGGGGGTACTAGACTCCCTGATCACAGGAATAGCAGTCTCGATGAAAAACTTTTGCAAAGACAATATTCTGTTGACGATTGCTAGACCTAACCTCAAAGTATCAACAATTTTCGAATTGAAAGGTTTGTCAGAAATTTCATCAATACCCATAGAGATGATATCGAGTAACAGGCCGTACACCTTGTCATCGAACATGAAATTCATGACCAGTGATGATGGCTCCGTCTCGATGAAGCGTTTGAAATTCAATGGATCCAAAAACAAATTATCGACTTTTGTTAAATTACAATGTTGAGAATACTCAAGGAACACATTTTCTTCAATCGAATTCAAGGAATTGAGCAAAGTCGATAAAAGCGGCTTCTGTAACCTGATTTTCTCGTCAAGTGAAAAAAACTTTTGGTTTGAACTAGCAAAAACCTCCTCCAATAAAAACTCGAAGTAAGGATATATGCCTTGCTTCCTCCCACTTTCCAATCCCAAATCTATTGGATATGGAAGGGTGTATTGTTTGGAGCCATTCATAGGCGCAGGCAGTAGAAGATGGTGAAACAACTCAACAAACCCCAATATATCATCCATGTTTTTAAGCGACAATGTGAAAACTTTTTTCATATTCATTTTTGACCCATCTTTTCCGTGATACTGATGGATTTTTGTGCCTTTGAAAATCCAGCTCTCCACAATCATCCATATTTTATTTTTGATTTCCATGTTATTGCCAATCAAAGATTTCAAGGTAAGCAAACATGCACCTGTAAGGGGTGTATCATTGTTCAAGAATGACTTCAAAATATTGGGCAATTCCATTTCATCACTTTCAAATAGTTCTTTTTTTGTTTGATCGTTGTTTTGAGCCACTTGCGATATGAGTTGAAAATATCCCGTTATGAACAAAACAGCATCTTCTTCTAACTCCAGAGTCAGAGATGGACTTATAGATCTTCCGGGGAAGTTGGAGAATAATTGCAATTGTTGTGAATTTTCATTTAATTGAGGATCTGATAATGCCTTATTGTAGTATGTCAAATCCTCATAAATTGAAGACCAATCAAGATTAGATGTGGTGTTGTGGATAACAAAGTTTGAGCTTACTTGACCCATTGAGGAATTCGATTGTAGAAAATTGTAGGCTTCAACCGCATTACTCTCACCAGACGCAAAAGCACTAAACATCACACAAAACGCTGAACGCATCAATGCTGAGTTTGAAGACGACGACCATTTGATGAAACCATAAAGCTGTGAAGTCTTATCCCAAAACCTAGCAGCAAGCATGGGCCTTGATGAATACAAATAGTAAATAGTGATATAAAATCTCTCCAAATCGGCTTTAGTGCTGATCTCCTCTAGATCAAACTTTTCTGAAGATAACAAACTATCCTCCTCGGAGTCTCTCAAATTTGTCAACATGAAAGCTGCTGTAGCAATGAAATCTTCTACAAACCTTGTAAATATTGGAACAAACAAGCTTATGAAATGAGCTGATATTTGAAACTCAGCGTGATGAAGATAAATGGGCTGTATCGAATCTTCATCAACCGAGGATAATGCGTTCTCCAGCTGCAATTTTCTTTTTAATTGTATTGTCGCTTCAGTGTCTATATCCAATATTTGTTTTGGTAAAAGTTTAGGCAAATGCTTCTGTAGAAGTGACCTGTAATCGTAGAAAGACGGTATAAACTCTATTGTTTCATCGTACATTGTAACATCCGCTGCGACACACATCAATTGTTCAAAGGCACCTAATTCAATACTTGTTGCCATGGGAGTAGAGCAGTCCAGATCGAAGTCAAATTCTTTTGAACTCGTCGAGTCGCCTGTACACCACCGTGTGAAATATGTCATGAACACCACTATAACAGCCAATTTCATTGGTTTACCTGAGATCCCGTCAATATCATTCAAATCTTGCTTGATGAGCAGCTTGTACAAAAATCCGATGTCTGACTCTTTTTCAGCAAGTTGAGAACAGTAAAAAAACAAGCCAGGTAGAAAATGGATCATAAATAAGTCATCAGGGTCATAGTTGTCGATCAAATTGTACG
Organism: Nakazawaea anatomiae; assembly: GCA_030556755.1. Taxonomy (NCBI): domain Eukaryota; kingdom Fungi; phylum Ascomycota; class Pichiomycetes; order Alaninales; family Pachysolenaceae; genus Nakazawaea; species Nakazawaea anatomiae. The sequence continues at coordinate 659,807 of JAKTUO010000002.1, read as the reverse complement.
CTTTAAGGAAGCTCTCTTTGTCGAGAACATTTTTCGACAGCAAACCCAATAGTATTTCACTCAACAACTCATGCTCTCTGTACAAAAAATCTCGTCTAAACTTGATATTTTGTTGCAAATACATGGAATTATATACACCCAAAAGTTGTGACCTTTTAATCAAGCTTTTGATTTCTCTTAATTCATCCTCCACTATTTGTATGCTTTTGAAAAAATTATCCAAGGATACAACCAATGTGACATGTGATTTATCAGCATCAACATTTAAAATGTAAGACATAATAGACAAAATAGTCTGTCTTCTTAAGTAGTAACTGGCTTTTGCTGAATCTATGATGGATGTCCCCATGCTGGTGGTGGTCGAAGCATGGTATATTAATTCGGCGCTCACTAGCTCGTCAAGATTCAAATCATCACTCAATTGGATCAGTGTTACAATGAAGTCCCTATTCACCTCAAACTCCTCGTCAGTGCTTAACTTTATTTTGCCGCTCTCCAAGCTGTTTCTGCTGGAATCATTTTTACGTGGATAAGTAGAATTGAGATCCTTCAAATCGTCTGCAAGCTCTATGATCCACAAGTTGATCAGACGAGTATCTTGTGCTTGTATACTTTCATAAAGGGATTCAAACCCTGTCAACGACCAATGCAAAGGCATACCAGGTATCCGTCTCACTTTCTTACTTGTCTCTACAGCAAGACCTCTTCACCATTCTATCTCTGCCCTTTTGTAAACAAAAATTTTCGAAGCGCAAAAATTTGGAACTCTAAACACGCCACAAAGGTTTCCATGTCTGGTATTTGATAGTGGCTGAGACTGTGAAAGCGATAATATAACAAAAAAATAGAGAGGAAGATGTTGTGATTAAAGGATAAAATAGATCTTCGGGAATAATGTGGCAAGAAGATGATACTGAGTTCCCTTACTTGGATCATTTAGAAAAGATTCTGAATTGGAAGGATCCAGTGAAACAAATCTATAATCAACAAGATGTTTTGAATTTTCAAAGATCTGTGGCATTACAAAATATTCAAAAGAGTCTTTTCAAAATATGTTCACTTATCAGTAATAAGAGCATACCTAGTGGTATACTAGATGATAACTTAGTGTCATTCGAACACCCAAAGGAAGAACTGCATCATCTTTCACCACCTTCTGATACAACTGCACCACAGTTGACGGATGATGTGAAAGGTATCATAGATCTTATGAAGGAATTTGACGACATGATTCAGGAGTTCCCGCCTTTGCCAGGTCCTAGAAGGTATGGAAATATGGCATGCCGATCATGGCATGATAAACTAAAGAAAACTATAGATTTTCTATTAGAAAAGCATTTGAAACCATTCTATCAATACACCAACTTTGATGGGCTTGTAATAGAACTAAAACACTATATTTTAAATTCATTCGGGTCAAGGCAGAGATTAGATTATGGTACTGGGCATGAGTTATCCTTTCTAGCATTTGTGAATGCTTTGCTTATGTGCAACGTTTTGAACAGAGAATTGATCACGGGTGATAATTTGTTAATTATATTTGCTAAATATTACGACCTCATGAAGAAAATGATTTTGACTTATACATTGGAGCCTGCAGGATCTCATGGAGTCTGGGGACTCGATGATCACTTTCACTTGATATACATTCTTGGCTCTTGTCAATTTGTTGATTTTGCAGAAAATGAACATCATGATCAAACCATGCCACGACATATGGTTCCATCCCCATCAACTGTTTTGAAGCCAATAACTCTTCAAAAATATCGCACTTCAAACTTATACTTCAACGCAATATCTTTTATTAGAAAGGTCAAAACTGGTCCATTCAATGAACATTCTCCAATTTTATACGATGTGAGTGCTGTGAAAACTTGGAGAAAGGTTAATCAAGGTATGATCAAAATGTGGTTTGTTGAAGTGTTATCCAAATTTCCAGTGGTCCAACACTTCTACTTTGGAGATGTGTTGTATCCTTGGAGAGACACAAATGGAAACGAGCTACCCCGGAGCATAGAATACAACAACGAAAAGTTAGAAGAGGATCTGGTTCACTACGACATAAGCAAGCCCGTGTTGGAACAATACCAGAAGAGATCCGGTGGTGGGCACGGCTTGAACATGCCAGTTGATGATAATATAGTCACAAAAGCTCCGTGGGCCAATTGAGTGAGATTCCTTGCCAGATGACCATCGCTTCTTCAACCGATTTAGATAAGAATTGAGAAATGTGAGTTGCTATTGTGGTGGAATTGGTTGGTTTCAACAATAGTTTGTTGAAAAAATATGTAGCATATTTCACTATTACCTTATGCAAAATCAGTATGCACTACAGTCTTCGCTATATATAGGTGATGAATCCTGATTTTTATGTAAAGTGATGAGATTTTAGTTTATGGTATATCCCCAAACATATAGGAACACAATAGCTGTCTTATGCTAAAAAGGGAAACCCTATCCATCTAAAGTTTTTAGCAAATGTGGTTGTGGTATGGTTTGTGAATTAGTGACAGCAAAAACGTGAATATCTGAGAGCAGCATAGGCTCGTTGTCGCCATTAAGTTGAATTTTTATAATAAAATTTGCTTCTTGTGTTGAGCAACAACTTAAAAGTTCTAGTGATAGGCAATCATTTGATTACTATTCTGATACAGTGATGTTCAGTTTTACGCAGATGTTGTCTACAGATGGCCGCTTTCATGATGAGAATAATTGGATCGCAAGATATGCAGTTCTGAGCTGAGTTATTTGTCGTTGATGATGTCTAACTCTAGCTTACCTCGTCAAGTTGGCAGATTAAACGTCCAAGGACTCCCGAGAGTTTTGAATTTATGTACTTGGATGAGGTTGGCAGCGAGTGTAAAAACTGCTACTACCAAAGACGCCGTGAGAGCCGCCAATGAGAAAGCCAATTCTTCTATATGTTGCTCCAAGCATCTCTATAAAAAATTCTATTTTCAAGATCGAATCTAGGCACCGCGAAATTCTCGAAGCATTCATGTGATTCGTCGACGACCTTACAGATAGAATATGTCCGCCTGAAGCTTACTGGCTTACTGATCGAACCAACCATTTGTCAGAAAGTAGACTGCAATTCAAACGCCAGCGTCAGTGATATGTTCATGAGTTTCATGATTTTATTTCTTTTCTTTATTTTCTTTCGATGGATCATATATACAGGTTAATCAAATTATCATATTATTCGTTCTAGTTTCGCTTGATTAGCCCATCTCAATTTGAAACAATTACCTTCATTTTATTAAGACCGAAATATGCTTGAGCAGTAACTGCTAGAGGTCTTCATTATGGCATGAGTTATCAGGTACCACCTTACGGGAAGTCTAGAAGAGCATGGTTGTTTTTGATTCGCTCAGTATGGAGAGTAGTTGCGACCAGCACCTCTTCCTCTACCACCAGACATTCCCCTGCCTCTGTTCTTACCTCTTCCTCTATTGCTTCCTCGTGTGTGATTTAGATTATTGTTACCGTTATAGCGATAGTTCATGTTAGATTCGTCCTTATCTTGCATTTGCTTCGACTCTTTCTCCTCAATTCTGTCCAGCTGTTCAAGCTCCTTCAGTTTAAGCTTCTTTGCCTCGTTTGACTTTATCAAATTATTCAGCTTGGCATTGGCTGCTAATAACCTTTCTACTTCATCCCCATGTCTCTCCCCGTGTTTACCGTTTTTCTTCAAAGCGTAATCAATCTTGACAGGTCGATTCATCAAATATTGATTGTTCATCTGTTGTAGCACCTTGTCTGAGTTCTCAAAACTATCAAAATAAAGAAAACCGTAACCTTTGGACTCTTTGGTTATCGGATCTCTTGCGATTTGTGGGGGTTTGACAAAGACACCAAATTGGTTGAACGTTGTCATCAAGAAGTTCTCATCGATCATTTTATCTAAATTGCCCAAGTATAATATTGCACCGACATCGACCAATTGAGTGGAGTCATCATTCTTTGCTCTATTTATCTTAAGGTTTCTTCCAAATAATGGTATTCCATTAAGCACTTTAGTAACATAGTCAACATCCTTAGGGGACTTGAATTCTATAAAAGCGTACCCCTGGTGTGCCTTTGAGATCTTATCTTTTGGTAACTTGATGTGCGACACAGGCGCCACTTGTACCATTAGTTCGTATAGAATATCTTCTTCGACATCTGGAGCCAAGTTCCCCACATATACAGTTGCATCCTGATTTCTTTCGGGTCTGGTGTTATAGTTACTCATCTCATGTATTTGATTTGCGTGTTAGGGTTCTCCTTTTAATCTTCTTAGTTTTTTTACCCTCACTTAGCATTTCTGTAGGTACAAAAGAAAAAAAATTTTCATTTTTGTTATTTGTTCTCCTTTCTCTTCTACAATTTTGTTACCACAGGATAATCACCTTGCTTAAAAGAGAAGATGGGTCGAAACAGATGATATTTGGGCACCACGTTCTGTGGTTGTCTTTCGTCGGGATCTTCCCACTATGTCTTCTCTTTGTCCATATATGCTTATTCTTCATATTTTCTTCAATGCCTTCATGGGATTGAAGCAAAATTAGTATTATAAGAAATTGTCAAGGCCTGTCCAAGAAAGAAAGTTTCACCCAATTAATCGCTTGTTGGTTTTTAATTACAATAACCATTAAGCTTCATGCCTGGGTCATATCTGTATTAGTTTATCCTTTAATAGTTCTCTTCAAAAACTCCAATAAGAGGAGTAATCAGTTTTGCAAATTTTTGTCAACGCACTGACCTTCCGTATCCAGTAATATTGAACAGCCCTTGAATTACTTCTCTGTCCCTCTTTGCGCCTCCCCACTTACAATCTGCCCGGATAAATATTATGAGCTTAAAAAAATCATAGGCAATGCCTGTTATCATCACCTAAGCATGGCAAACGGTCTAATAAATGGAAATGATGAAAGCAGCCAGCAATATAATTCTATAATCCCTCTCATTAATCTGAAATTTCCTTGATGTCTTTGCTTCAATAAACTCTGTCATCTTGAAGCAACATCTTAGATGATTTCACCAACTTTTTGGCACCCCTACACTCTGTAATGTAGATGGAAGTGCTTGAGTGATAAGCAAAATATCTCAATTTCGTTCTAAGACAGCCAATCCTTACTCCTAAGTCGCTATATCTTTTTGATTGATATCATGGGTGATACGGGTAACTCTTTCAGATGCTTGATGCTTTGATGCTTTCAATTTAAAAAGATGAAAAAGGTTATTAAATTCATTCCCAGCATCACTAAGAACAAACAGAAGGTGCTTCAATGAAGCCTACCATGTCTATTAGGTGATTACTTTGTATAATCGATGGCAATCATAAAAGCTGTGGAGATAACTGATGTGAGCCTCGAATAACTGAAAATTTCGGAAGAGCTTTTGACTGTCGAACTCTGTGGGATCATAAACTCTACATCAAGGCACGATGATAACAATACTGCCATACAAAACTCCATATTTCATGAACGGATCCCATACTGTAGTTGTTACGAATTACCAGAGGTCCAAAAATTGACCAGCCTACCTACCAACGAATTGAATCAAACTCGAAATCACTGAAGTGCAAAGGGAATTAAGAGCTATTGTTGCATGAAAGATCCGTTGCAAATGAATCTAGATGGTACAAATTCACGTAATTATAGGTACAGACGGTGATTGGCAATGAGGATGGGTATTCCTGTGTGATACCAGATGGAGAGAATGAAAGTGAGCCTCATACCTAGGATCTTGAGTAAAAAAACAAAAGTTTGGAGCTCCCCTATTTGTCTTCTGCATAATTGAGATGACGTAAGCACAAAAAAAAAATGCAGATAGAAGAGGGCCGGAAAATTTAGCTGTTTTAGCCCAACTTTATCGCCAATCGCAGATGGAAAATTGAAACCATAAGCGCGGGAACTATATCTACTTCTATATAAATATGAATCAATTCCTTTACTGATAAATTTTTCAGTTGTCATCTAAATACTTCACTACGAGCTTATAGACCACATAATATAATCATGTCCACTACAGTCAATTACCCACAAGAATTCAAAGGATATGCTGTTCATGATCCAAAAGAATGGAACAAACCAAAGTTAACGGCATATGCTCCAAAACCAATGGATGACTACGATGTCGATGTTGAAATCGAATGTTGTGGTATTTGTGCTTCAGATTTGTTCACTGCCAAAGCTGAATGGCTGACCTCATGGGACAAGAAAGAGGGTCAAACACAAGTTGTTGGACATGAAGTTGTTGGTAAAGTCGTTGCCGTTGGTCCAAAAGTCACCTCTTGTAAAATTGGTGATCGTGTTGGTCAAGGTGCTCAACTGTTTGCCTGTTTGGAATGTCCGCGTTGTAAAGCTAACAACGAACAATATTGTCCTAAAACAGTAAGCACTTATGACGGTGTTTACGCCAACGGATATGTCTCACAAGGTGGATATGCATCACATATCAGAACTCACGAACATTTCATCTTCCCAATTCCAGCCGGTCTCAAAAGCTCCATTCTGGCACCATTGATGTGTGGTGGTTTGACTGTTTACTCACCATTGTTGAGAAACGGTTGTAAGCCAGGTGCTACCATTGGTATCATTGGTATTGGTGGTTTGGGTCACATGGCCTTAATGATTGCCAAGCTGTTGATGACAGATGATGAAGAGGGTTTCCAAGGTGAGATTTATGCTTTCTCTAGAACTGATAGAAAGAAGGCTGAGGCATTGCAAATGGGTGCTACTCATTTTGTTGCCACTAGTGATAAAGACTGGGAGAAACCATTGTTCAGTAAATTCGACTTGATCTTAAACTGTGCTTCTGGTTTAAAGGACTTAAACACTGATGCTTTCATATCCCGTTTGAACGTTGAGAAGAAATTTATCTCAGCAGGATTACCAGCAGAAGAGGAAAAATTCGATGTCAACCCATTCACTTTCTTCTTCAACGGTGCTTTCTTATCAAGTTCATGTTTAGGTTCAAGGGAAGAGGCAATCGATTTATTGAACTTGGCTGTTAAATTTGATATTAAACCTTGGGTTGAAGAAATCCCATTAAGTGAAGAAGGTGTCCATCAAGGTATGACAAGGTGTAATAACGGTGACTGTAGATACAGATTCACTTTGACCAATTTCCACGAAGTTTTCGGTACCGGTAAATAAGAAAAGCTTGAATAGAATTAAATAATAACAATAATAAAATGATATATAGACTAATATTTCTCGAAATAGCTATATAAGCACTTGTAGTTGAATTTCAAATCATAACAGATTTTATCAATCTTATGATAGCCTGCAATTTTGCAATCAAAAAGTTGGTTGAACTCTTCATCTGTTGAGAGCTCATCAATTTCTTTCATGTAAACCAAACAAAATTGACCAGGTTTGAAAATTTTCAAAATCTTGTTGATAACATCAACTTTTGAAATTTTTGAAGGTAAATTGGTTTCAAAGGAAGCATAAGACCAACCTTGCTCAGGGGTAACATGTAACGTGTAATAATACTTGTCATCGACAATGGAATTCGACGAGAATCCACAAGGATCAAACAGGAACAGGTCATGCTTGGCCACATGAGCTTCGACATCGTTTTGCTCGTGCTCGAAAATTTGATCCAATTGTGTCTTTTTCAAGGTCTTGAAACCCATCAAATGACCATAATCATCCTTTTGAGGATTCATTTCTGGAAACAGATCTTGCAAATTATGCAAAGACGAAACAAATTTTGGTGTTTCCAATGGCGATAAATCGGTCATCAACATTTCAAATGTTTCATCAAAATCTTCGCCTGAGCCAAATGATGACGACAGCAAAGATACCGGCGGTGAAATCGGACGGTCAATGAGGTCTTCATCGCTGCCATTGATGTAAAGATACCAGTGATCCTTACTCAAGTCACCTACAACGTAAGCCTTCGAAGTCTTCTTATTGAAGAAATCGTTCAAATAAGTTAACTCGTTATTCCAGGACTGATGAATCTTGCATTGTCTTTCTGGAAACATGAATGATCTTCTTGAGTAAAAAATTCTGTAAATTGTGTCAGTTGTGTTCCAACTGATGTACTCACTTGCCAATTCGAACAACTTGTTTAAACACAATAAAGTGGTTGTGGTACCACAAGTTTTCAAAATCATTTTATGAGGAAAGACAAACAATGAAGATTCACTCAATAAGTAGCTATCCATATGGTCGGATGAAATCTTAGACAAGATCTTACAATTAACCAAATCCAACATTTTTTCAATTTCTTCAGTTGGAATGGAACGTAGACCATTTTCACAGCTAATTGGCAAGTTCGAAGGAGAACTAGCGAACCATATTTCCAACAATTTCTCTGGACCTTCAAAAGCATTGGTGGAGTCTAAAGTGGCCGAGATCTCGTGGTTTACAAAATCATCATTATCCAATGAAGATGTTGTTGTTGTTGGTTCCGGGGTGACCATTGGAACTGCTGTTGGTGACATTAGTGTTGGTAGATGATATTTTCTGAAGGGCTGATGAAAATGACGGTGTGGATTTGTCGATGATGGCTTTATCTCTTCTCTATAGTATCAATTACAGTGATACAGTTGATTTTATTGATAGAAGCTGTAAAAACTGAGGGTGTGAGTCGTGTTATCTAGGTTTGGCTGGTCTGTTGAACAAAAATGCTAACTTGTCAATTGGCATATGGAGTCTGACTGATGTCTAGCGAGTTGATATTAGGAATATGAAAATTTGGCCCTTTCTTAGTATAAAGTTGTACTAGAGACGATCCAAAAATCAATGAGGATAAAATGTCAAAGCAACCCGTCTGACAAGTACTTGGAATATAATTTCGGATTTATGAGGTTGACTTCTCTTGAAAAGATTCACCTCTGGAAACAGTTTAAAACACTGGTGCACTACTTTGGTTGAAGCCCCAGAGTGTAAGGATACAATTGATGGATGGATCGAAAGTCCGTGTGAAGTGTAGTTGGCCAAAGGTCGATGAATTGAATGAATTTTGGGAAATGAAAATTTTTTATAAATTCCTTGGATTTTTTTTTTTTTTGGCTTCCGTTTAAAATTTCTAAGAAGATCGATGAGAAGGATTTAAACAAACGTAAGCAAGTTATTGACTAATAAATAAATAAACACTGGCTCAGCCTGTATTTAAAATTTTGAATCTCAATCTTCTGAACTTTTACATAGAAACTTTGTTACCGATGGACGCAATTTTCACTAAAGAAGTGAAGTTTATATCTATCTACTTTCTGATTGGAAAGTGACAGATGTTAATACGCTCCGCAAATGCACTTAGGGGCTTTTATTCAACCACTGAAAAGAAGTTCAAAGCAAAAAAAAATTTACGCATAGAATTTTTATAAGCGTGTATAAGCCTATTAATCACTACGTAGACACAACAGACATACAAGATGAGCACTGTTACCGTGAAAGTTGAATTTTTGTAAGTCGGTTGCTTTCTTTTCTCCATAGACAAACGCTTTATATGTAACTAACAAGTTTGAATAGGGGTGGTCTTGATCAGACCTTTGACGGACTCAAAAGTACCAAAATAACGCTAAATCACAAAGACATTGATAGCACAATAGTTTTGAAAGATCTTGTGGATCATCTTGCTGCTAATTACATCAAATCAGCGAAGGACTTGGAATTGTTTATAGAAGATGACTCGGTTCGTCCAGGTATATTAGTATTGATAAATGATACAGATTGGGAACTTGAAGGCAGAGATGAGTATGTTTTAGAGGACGGTGATTTGATATCCTTCACTTCAACATTGCATGGGGGATAAATACCTCTATATCAAATTCAACTTGCAACCCATCAAACCCTGACCAGGCCAGTTTCTTGTCGGTGTAAACGTCAATTGAACAATCTCGTTGTTTCTCAATATTATCAAATCAATCAGTTTCTTAAAATGCGTAAAGATGTTGTTAGTATGTCATAATGCGTTTATAAATTCAACAAGCCTCTTTGGGTGCACTTACATCTTCATTATTCATTAGTAATGCTGGTAGTCTCTGCAAGTTGTTATGGTTGGTAACATTTATATCACCCATTTCAATTATCTTGTCATTGATCTCTAACCCTGCGTCGTAAGCAGGGCTGTTATCAACAACATTTGAGACCACAGCAAATGGTATTTTACTAGTTTCTTTTGATGTAAGCATATCCTGCTGTCTTGTAAGATGTGACTCTGTATGTGGCGTTGGTTCCAACTCCAAGTTACGCAACCCATTGTTTACGGACAATCTTTCAACTAATTTTACGTCGATTAATTGCAACACTCTTTTCAAATCATTTCTATTCGTTATAATCTTTGCTCTGGTGTATCTCACTTGCAACACATCAATATCAGATCTGGGAAATCCATCCAGTGTCAATAAATCTGTATCCATGTCAGCTTTATGCTTTGTCAAATGATCAAATAGAACTGATAGATTCGACTCCAACTTGGTCTTCAGTTCACTTAACTCCTCCAAAGATGCTCCCTCATTAACAGAGACCTCTTGTAAGGGTACGACAAATAAAGAGTCTAATGAAGCCATGTCTATTATTTAATCAAAGCTATCCTTGTATTCACCCCAGAAAAGTATTAGCATACAAATCAAATCATTAACGAAAAACGGTCGTGGCTTTGAAATCAACAACATTTTTCAAATCGATGAAAAAAAACAACAACGAAAAGAAGAGAAGGTCTCAGAAAACAAATCCTGTTTATGACAACACATATCGAAAATGAAGTTTTCAATTGCCTTAGCAGCTGCTATATCTGTCCTTCCTTTGTTAGCCAATGCTGCCACTGATGATTCTTTCAAACCAACAGAAGAAAAACCTTACAATTTCAAAATTCAATACACCATAGCTGGTAAGCAGGACTCGATTAGCGATTTCGTTCCATTGACAAATGGTGATACTTTTGGATTGCAATATACATTTTTCAACGGTGAAGACGAGGAGGTTTCTGTTATCGGGGTAGGATGATCCTTCAACAACCCTCAAACTGGTCTGTTGACAAACAATATAACCACAGCTTCAATTGGCCCTGTTGTGATTCCAAGCGGTGAATTTGCAAACTTTACACAAAATGTTGGAGTTGATATAATTCCAGGTGAATACTTGGTTGTTCCTGCTATATACGCTGTCTACAACCAGTCAATGATCTTGCTAGGTTCAAGGTCACAATTAGTCAGCATTGAGGATCCAAAAGTTTCATTTTTCAACCCACAATTGATTTTCTTAGAATTGATCATGTTAGCTACCCTTGGTGGTATTGGATACTTCGCATATGAAATGTTCGGCAAACAATACTTGAGAAAAAACCAGCCAATTAAGGTTGCCACTGTAAAGAGACTGGTTCCTGCTGATAGAACCACTAGTTCCGTCAAGACTTCAGGTTATGATGAGTCCTGGTTACCAAAACAACATTTGAAAGCTAAAAAGCTGAAAAGAACCTAGTTGGTGTGCTTTTTTTTATCACTTCGAAAGCTACTATCGATTAACGGTTTGAACCACTTTTATCTTTAATATGTATAAATCAAAATACAATAAATTTAAGCTTCTAATTCTAATTTCTCCAACAAATCATCAATTTTATTCAATTCCTTTTCATATTCAACCAAGTCTTGCCAATCTTGATCTTCTTCGGCGTCATTTAAGTCAACAGCATGTTTCTTCGCCAAGTAAAACCTGATATCGTCGATCAACTCAATACTGTCTGTTTCCTCTCTAACTTCAATTCTACCAGCACTCTCCATCACCAGTTCAGCAAATTCCAGTGTATTGATATGATCGTCCAAGTTATAGGCAATGATTTTCGCTGCAAAGGACTCTAGCCTATGCATTCGGGTTTGCCAGCCAATTCTCAAAATGTCGTATATGGATATTTCATCGAATGTTTCCAACTTGGTTAATGCTATCAGCGCCGTGGTCTTCAACCTCTCAATCAACAACAAATCGGCAACAATTAATGTCTCGATTGCCAAGTTTACAGGCACATCAACTTGATCCACATATAAATAATTTAGGACAATCTCACACAATTCCTCACTGCCAATAGATGGTAATGAGATAAGTGGGATCTCCGACGGGCTCTCGATCAATTGTCTACGATCTATTATTTCCTCCCTCGTTAACAAGTCCTCATAAAGTAGTGTTTCTTGAAACGAAGAGTTGAACATGGTCTCAAAATACTGAGATTTGCAAAGTATGGCCCTGTGGCACGGATAGAACACTTTACCCGTGGGTGTCTCGATGTACAGTACGAGATCGGGACTTATTATACTTTTGTAAAAGGATAATTTTTCAAAAGTAGTGATCTCCAGCTGCCTAATCTTAACTTTAACGATCTCATTGAACAAATCCGACATGTTTCGTCTGGCGACATCCTCGATTTTGTTTTGAATTTGATTTTTACATTTCGTAAGTTGAATACTGTTGATTTTTGGTATCGACTCAATTTCATCGATGTATTCCAACATTTCTTGCAATTGAAGTTTTACTGCAAATTTTCTCAATAGTGTTGAATCTACCTGCTCGTAGTTGTTGAAGCATGGAATCAAATAGATGTAATTGACAACAAACTGGAATGTCTTTGCATCAGAGTTCAGGGGCATATCAATGTGTAATTTGGTAGACCAACTTCCACCGAATTTCTCTTTGAAGTACTTACAGCGCCAAACCAATAGAAAACGGTGCAACTTGAACGAAACGTTAAACATATTATCAAACCTAAACAAGACATCACTTGTTTTGTTCAAATTTTTGATCAATGAGGATATATATGAGGCAAAAGGTTGATTTGATAAATTTAGAGTTTTTGAAATGTCAAATCCCAATAGAATATTTCTGATCCTATCATTCAACGCACCATAGATACATCGCTGACCCTCAAATGTGTCTCTATCACAAGTTGCCGAACCTCTTTCTAAAAGTAATCTGACAATATCTTCATGTCCACATAGACTGGCCAAGATCAATGGGGAATAATTCCACTCATCCATTTGATTGACATTGATACCACGAGAGATCATAACATCCACTGCTTCGATATCATTCTTGCGACAGGCTATACATAATTCCTGGAACTCCTCATTTGTGGTTAGTCGAGACATATTTGGCGTCTACTTTGAGGTTAGTATGATATGGAGTGTATGTATGACTCGATCTCTTTATCTAACGACTCTAAGCTTTTGTACTTATAGACTTCCTAAAATAGTATTTACGGGGTTTGGTCGTGATTTTTTTAATATTCTCTTTTGTTTGTTGTGATTTTGAAGAGTATCTATCTGTTGTATTAAGTAACCACCCACAAGCGTTAGATTAGAAGTAGATTCGAGAAAGTGAGAATAGATGATATGAAAGTGTTCTTGAATCAATCTCCAAGATCTGTAGCATTGGTTTCAAATGATTATGCGTTAATTTTGAGAGATGTTTCCACATTGTCTGGTAATGAACTGATTCATCATCGCCATCATCTCCATCGCCATGACAAAACCGAGGTGAATCCCTTGGACAAAGACTACCAACCCAGATGTATCGTTGAGTTTGTTCCAACTAAATTGTTAAATTTGGATTCCTATAAAGAATTAACCTCACCAATAAGTCAATGTTTTGGGTTCTTGGGCTTGATTTTCAACAAGGGCGATACATTTCTCGGTTTGATTACCAGCCAAAAAGAAGTTGGCTCAGTGAGGCCGTCAGAAGTGATCCACAAAATAACTGCCGTAGAATTCATTTGTTTAAGTAACGATGAATATGATGGCCACAGAGGGTTCAGCAACGATGTGCTGTTATCAACACAATTACCTAGTGATGAAATTCAGGCTATACATCCATGTCATTCCATAAGAAAAATATTGAGTGGAGGCGGGTTCTATTACTCTGGTCAGTTCGATATAACATCTATAATGCAGGCTCGTGGTATCGGCTCCAATATCCAATACGATGATTATGACTCGAAATTCATGTGGAACAACTATATGAATCAGGAATTGATAGAATTTAGAAGCCGGTTAAGTTCTCAAGAAAGAAGTGTTTTTGACGCTGGTGGATTCTTAACAACCATTATAAGAGGATTCGTAAAGACAGTGAATACGTTTGTTGGTGATGAAGAAGCGTTGTTCACCATTATAGCCAAACAGTCCTGCATGAGAAGTGGAAAGTTATTCGGACCTTGGGGAATCGATGATGAAGGATACGTAGCGAATTTCATGGAGACAGAGTGTGTTTTATACACTGGCAAATACTGTTTTGCATATACTCAGATCCGTGGTAATGTTCCCATATTTTGGGAATTACAAAATCTGATCACTTCAACTAAGATTGAATTCACGAGATCTTCAGATGCAACCATGCATTCTTTTCAGAAGCACTTTGAGAAATTAATTTTGCAGTATCGTTATATTCATATTTTGAAACTGTTGCACAAGAAAGGTAATCAGGCAGAATTGAATATACAATATACTAAAACTCTACAGAAATCGGGATTGTTGGATTCTGGACAAGTTCAATACGATGATATTGAAAGCTCTACCGATTCATTGAAAAACGACTATAACACAATGTCCAATGTTGCATATAAGTTGGAGGATTCAATATTGAATTTTGGTGGATTTTGCTACGATACTGTGAAGTTTGAAGAAGTGAGCAAACAATCTGGGGTATTTTTAACCAACAGTTTCGATTCACTTGATAAATCCACAGCCATACAAAGAATAATCAACAAGGAAGCTTTGCAGATGGCATTAAGAGGTGTTGGGGTAGATACACCAAATAATGACTTCTGGAGTTTGCATGATTACATTTGGAATGAAGCTGGTGATTATCTCAGCAGATTGACAAACAGTTCGATTTCGAGTAAATCAAGTCAGCTCAACAAATCTGGGGGTCTTATTGGAGCTATGGCAGGCATAAGTAAGAAATATATTATCGCATCAGAGTTTGCTAAGACTAAAGAACATGCAATGGATAAATTATTGGGAAGATTAGAAACTCAAGTGGAGGTGAAATTACATGATCCAATTCATGATTTCATTTCAAATGAATTGCAAAAAAAGCTGAGTGAATTTACCTCCCAAAAAGAGGTGTCCATCTTTTGTGGTACTTTTAATATCAATGGAGTACTTTATAACGATGATCTCACTCCATGGATTTTCCCAGAGGATACCAAATTTTCGGCACCTCCAGACATTGTAGCAATTGGTTTTGAAGAGATTGTGGAATTAACTGCTGGTAAAATGTTAGAATCTGACAAGACCAATAGATTATTTTGGGAAAGGAAATTAAGAAAATGTTTAAATCAGCATGATAGCTACAACTTAATATGGGGTGGGCAATTAGGTGGAATAGCATTGTTTTTATTTGCAAAGACGTCAGAGACAAGTAGTATTGGTAATATTGAAGGTTCATTGAGAAAGACTGGGTTGGGTGGAATGGGTTCAAATAAAGGTGGTGTTGCATTAAGTTTTACGTACTCGTCAACCAGATTTTGTATTGTTGTGAGTCACTTAGCAGCTGGATTGAATAATGTTGATGAAAGACATCAGGATTATAAATCAATTGCTAAAAATATTCGATTCCGCAAAAACAAATCAATAAAAGATCATGACGCTGTAATATGGATGGGTGATTTCAATTTCAGAATTTCATTGCCAAATGAAATTGTAAGAGAATTAATAGTGAAGCGAGAGTTTTTGACATTATTTGAGCACGATCAGTTGAACAATCAGATGGCTGCTGGTGAATCTTTCCCATATTTTGATGAGATGGAGATAACTTTTCCTCCCACTTACAAGTTTGACAATGGTACAACAACATATGACACTTCAGAAAAGCAAAGAGTTCCAGCATGGACTGATCGTATCTTGAGTCTCAATACAAAGAACATTTTAAAGCAATTGAACTATAACAGTTGTCAAAGTATTATATTTTCTGATCATAGGCCTGTTTATGGTGAGTTTTTAGCATCTGTAACAATACAAAATGAAAAATTGAGAAATGAAATCTCATTGGAATTATACGAGCAAAGAAAATTGGAAATAGGTGATGTGAACGATTTGATAACAATGAGTTACATCAATGAGATTACCTTGACACATGGATTACCACCACCAAGCTCTGATAAGAGAAAATGGTGGATCGATGGTTTGCCTGTCAAAGTATCTTTCCCTGAAATGAAACCGGGCATGGTGGTTAACCCCAAACTCCCAATCAACCCATTTGATGATACTACGGAACCGGACTTTGTGTATTCGTGATATATATGTGGTTAAGTATAGATGAACATTGCGAGTAATCATGGAAAATGTAGAACGGACAAGTTTGATTAGTGTGTGTTAAATTTCACAGCAGTATAGTATCTAGTTTCCAACAAACTTCGAAGAAGTATTCGCTGTGGAATTGGGTTCTGTACCTGTAGTTGATTTTGCCACATCAACTCCCAGTTCCTCAGCTTCGGCTAGAATCGACTCCATCTTGGATTCTATGCTATCAAGCAACGCTTCCAATTTCTTGTGTGCAGAAGTTGTTAGTAATGAAGGATAGCAGAGGCAGCAAATATATTGTGACATACGCTGGCAGCTTCCTCTGCTTGGTTCAATTGCTGGTAAGTCTCTGCAAAGCTCAGTCCATCGGCGAGTTTGTGGTGTTCGTTTTCTTCTTGAGTCATTCTTGTTTTTTCTGATATTGCTGTTGTCGTTTGATCCTATCTATACTTCGTACTTTTTTTTTTTTCTATTTTTTGCAAATTTATTTATATCAATTTCATAATTTATATATAACAATCCTAATGTGTGGAGTCCTTATTCTATATAGAAACATGTCTAAAACAAAAACATGGAGACACTCACCAAGACGGCCATTACGGCGATCCACAGAGAGCTTGACAATGTGCTCGACATTGATGATTTGACAGAAGACAAGGTATCTTCAACAGTGTCGAGGTCCTTTACCCAGCTTACCAAGTCAGAGCCAGCAATTGTTGCATCAAAAGTGGTCTCGTTTGACATAAAGACACTGACAGTTCCATTTGAGTCAAAGACAACACCACCTCTCATGACTTGTTCTGTTTCTCTTGGGATGTAACCGTATGCAGCTAAACCATAATTGATGAGTCCGGTGCCTTGGTAGTCATGGATAGTTGAGTATAAGTGATTAACTTCTGATGAGTTTAAAGCTTCAAAGATATCAAACTCACCACAACCACTGCCCCAACATGAACAGTTTCCGTTGGTTGGGTATTGTGAAGTTCTTGGAATACGAGAGTTCAACAACCAGATTGCTGGCATATCGTAATATAAAACATCATCTTCAGAGACTTCTGACTCTCTTGGCATTTCAAACTCAAAGACAAACATCTTGGTGTCTCCGTAATATCCGTGGTATGCTGGGATTCCATCACGATAGACACCACAATCTTTCTTTTTACCACTCTCTTCACATGTAAGATTGGTAAAGATGATAAATTCTTGATCAGAATTGATCAAAGTGTTCAGACTTAAAACATTTGCAGATGACAGCTTAGAGACACCATCTGTATCGGCATATGTCAAGGCCTTACCAAGACATGTTGAATTAGCACCAGCAGCAGTAAGGAATGTGGCGTTTTCAGCAACTTGAGCTTCACCGTCGTAATGAGCAAGACGAGTCCAGTTACCAGAACTATCCCCGTTGATCTCGAAATTTTCTGCAACATAGTAACCAAACTTGTGTAAGATCAATGGACCTCTAAAATGTACTGAAAGCTCTTCATTTAATGGAGCATTTGTTCCTTTAAATTTGGTCTTATCTGTACTCAATTTGCAATCACAGCTTTTAGTTTCGATATCACTAAATGATTCCACATCGAAATAGTAACCATCATATCCAACGTTATTAAACTCGACAGCCTCATATGCCAAGTTTGGTTTAGCAGCTTCTGCTGAAGATTCTGTAGTTGGGGCACTTGCAGCTTGGCTTGCCAGACTACTTCCAGCACCTGCAGCATTGGCATTCTCAGCCAGGAACAACAGCAGTACAGCTATTGTCAAAATGGAATTTCTCATTTCTTAAAATATGGTGAATAAGATTGTGAGAGTAAATGAAATGCTATTAAGAGTAAAGAAGAATTCTTAGGAAGCGAATGGAATCCAAATGAATATTATAATATAATATAATAATAAATTAAATATAGAAGCTTGTGTCTTTCTGATTTGGAATATATAAACATATAAACACAACACGCGCAAAAATTAAAAAAATAAAACTTTCCGCAGTTTAGCATTTTTTTCGGTTTCAACGAACCGGTGAGAAAAGAAAGAAAGAAACACAATACAACACACACAGCCACTGGGGGCGTTTGTTGATACCATTTTAAAACATTTTTAGTAAGCAAGTATTTTGTTTTGGATCATCTCTCTTCAATTCTCATAGAAGATGAGGCATTGACACAACCCGGTTTTGAGACATCCATCATAACTTCTAGAAAATATCGTATCGCATCAGATTGAGATAAAAGACGTCAAAAAACTCTTGTCTTTTATTTTTTTTGGTCACCCTCGGTATGTCTCTCTGTCGCCTTGGTATTCTTTCCCATACCATATCATTATGACGTAACCTGAACATTCCTCTTTTGGTTCGACGTCTATATGACGGCTTTGGATTCATACCATAATAAGAATAATGCTATGATCACACCTATTGTACTCTTGTCAGGGAAGTGTAAGCATATTTTATTTCCGTCACTGGAGTATATTCAAAAAATAAGTTGATGCCAAAGAGCTCAATCTCTCTATTACTCGATTACAATAATATGCCTCGGTAAAATCTCAAAATATGAATGAGATTTACGTGATGAGCTCAAACTCGATTTCATTTGATGCTGACTCTATCTAATTTCGCAATATCAAACCCATGAGTAGTCATTCTATCTTCGAAGATTTGTTGAGATAACCCGTTCACCTGTCAGCAAGGGGTCAGTTCGATCGTGATGGTCTAAAACGATTGAGTTGTGTGACTTCACACTCCACTAAGATTTTAACAAGTTACATTGCAAATTGTAGACTTGTCAACGGCTCGGGAATAAGATTTGCACTACATATTCACACCGTGATACTTCTATATTCTATGTTATTCTATGAATGAGAGCCATATGAAAAATTACCATTTTTCAAAACTCGAATTAGCAGTTAATTGCAGTTTCTTATCTTTGATTGATTGAATCACAAAAAACTCTTGTTGATAACTTGAAATGAAGAAAACTCTTCTTGTTGAAACAATGGCAGCATTAAGAAAGAATTGGTGCAATACCGAACTCTCTGAAAAACAGACCTTTAATGACTTGATCCTGACAAATCTAACATTGAGCTCTTTTCTGAAGTAACACCAAAGATCAATGAAAACGAGATGAAATATCACTTCATCTGTGAGGTTTCGCTTTATAGGTCATCAAAATTTTGAGTATCGTTCTGTGTATTAGGCACCTATTCTTTTTCTATTGTATTGGATATATCTTCCAGTAACGCCATCCAAATCAGTAATTTTTCATCATTTTTCAAACTCGTCACCAACCCAGAAGTGTTTGGAAATACATATTGATTAAATTTATATCCTAATAACTCATGCCATCGGTTCAATATCCTTTCATAGTCTTTAAGCGGTACATCAGCTTGTATTCCCCAATTGAACGATTTGTCAAGTTTGAATTTCAAATTTAAATCCCTCAGTAACCATTCAATTATACATTCCCATATCCCTTTTCCGATTATGACAATGAATCTTGGTTGATATTTGCTGAATTCTTGGATCAATCTAGGCACGTTATCCAATTTCTCTTGTTTTGACAATTCTTGTGCCGTCTTCGTACATCTCAACACTAGATCTGTGAATCCTATTCCATACTTGATCAATTCGAAATCATTTTCAGCTTTTGCATAAGTGATGTACTGTTTATCATCTTCTTGGGGATTTTGTTTACTCACCAATTTCTTCAACAATGGATCAGAATCCAAATGAGAAGATATCTGTTCTACGCCTAATAATCTGATTAATAATCTTGATTGATTAAATAACTTCCAAAACAAATTTGTGAAATGGGCATAATGATGTTGTTGTAAAGAAGATTGTAAACCAGGGTTGAATCCAACAAAAACGAGCTTGACATTCAAATCCAATGATGGTTGTAAATCTTTATAAAATGATGTATCAACAATTGCTGCTATCTCGTTACGGTTTTTTTTCCTTTTAACTGAGGATTTTTGAACCCTGTGAATTTTCATGTTGGCAATTGTGGCATTTTCATTGTCATGGAACCTGAATTTGTCAAGAACAGATGGTTTCTTGAATTCTTTATCCATCATAGAGCCTTTTATTGTTTTTGAGTGAGCAATCCCGATAACAACAAAGAAAAGAAGAAAAATTATGCGTGTACTCACTCACCTCAACTTGAGAAAACCTGAGCACAATACTGGACCAATCCATGTCCCCCTTCTTTTGAGAGACAAATTTCCAGGCTATTGGAGATGATGATATTGATATGAAAGAGGAAACCATGTCTGGTTGAGATTGAATATGTGGATCATTCTCTTTAACTTCACATTCCGTTTCATGATATGACTTCCTATTACGGATAATACTTCATCCACCCCCCGCTGGTTTTAGTGTGATGATTTTCCAGAGACTCGGGTCTAAAATTAGGTTCACACTTGAAGAATTTTCAAGTGGATAGAAGTGCTCCTGAGTTCTAGTGTTTTGAGTTTCAATGTAAAGAGGAGATTTTGAAAGACAATGTAGTTAAACTTTGAACTACATACAGTCGCTCAACACTAGATGATACTGGGAAAAAAGCATTAGACTACCTGGTACTTGCAATTTGTCAAATATATTCCATTCAGCTTTGCTAGTTCATGATTCTGTCAATTTTCATCGACACATGTCACAAAAACTTTCAACTCTGAAAAATTTCGTTTGCCGATTTATGTTGTTATTAATCTGTGTATACTTTTGTTTCAATGATTCTCTATCTATGACTGGCGAGAAATCAACTAAGAACCTATGTTCAATCAACTGAACAAGACCTGACACAATATGAGCTCATATTTTCGAACCAAGATAAGTTGTTAATTCATTTTAATAAGTTATAACATAACTTATTGGAGAATATAAAAGCTGGGTTGAGCACAACATGAGAAAATGTGGTAAGGATTAGAGGAAAAGTGGCCAATTGTCAAGTTTACTATGTATAAATTATTTCAATTATTGTTTGCGAGTGAGCCACCTGGCTTTTAGAAGTTCCCTCTCCAGTGACTTATTGTGAAGAGTAGTATGATACTTTGAAGTTTTTGAATGTCTAAAATTGTAATGGAAATCGGTATATCTTGATTAATTGAAAAAAATTAGCTTTAAATAGGATTTTCAGTATAACTCAAGCTGTGTGAATGTTGAGTGAATAGTTAACTGATAAATAATTTGTACTACTAGTATTTTTTCTTCAAACGAGAAACCTAGAGGATATCTTTTGATCTATATATATATTTATTGGGACAGTATTATACGTCAATTATGCAGGAGTAATTCTTTTTTTATTTTTTTTTTGTTTTTTCTTTCACTTCGGCGATCAAAAATATTTGCTCACTAGTAACGAAATGAATATAAATATGGTGGGTCAAATATCGCGAGAACATATTGAAAGAGAAGAATTTGGTGGAATATTGTATATACATTGATTCATGCTTATCGAGGCTATGTTATAAAATATTAAAAATTATCAATGAATGTGGCCCATAATACGACATGATTTGGTCTGTGGAGGTGATCGATGCATCAATTCTTTTGATCTGAGATATATAGATGGCTGGTTTTTATCCATGCAGATTTAAGTCCCCCCAGTTTGAAGTCTATATAGTAAATCATAGTAAACTACACCATTGATGCATTCTGATCTATTTATATCACACATCGTTCATTGACTTTCAATAGAGGGATCATATTCATTCCAAAGTAAGAAGAATGAATTTCAATTGCCGGAGTTTGGTTACTTGGCCCTTCTCCTTCTTCTTCTTCTTGTTCCGCCTTTCCCCTTTAAATTTGATAATTTTTTTTGTTTTTTTTTTAACTCTTTTGAGGCTAATTAAGAACAAAAAAAAACACAGAATCTCGAACACATATACCGCCTTGGCTCAATAAGTATAATACCCCTGAGAAAGGAGCGATCGCTATCTATACTGAACAACAATAGACTTGTCACAAGATGGTATTAATATCTAATATGATGATTTCAAGGCGGGAGAGGAGGCGCAACCATCACGAGGCAAGGTTTGCATCTCAACCACTCCTGCGACCCACAGTTCTACGTTGGCGACATGTAGTAAGGGACCAATGTTGACACAACAATAAGTTGGTTGTTGTAAAACGCGATCTTAATATCTTACCGTGTCACTCACTGTGTTGTTAGAGATACAGAGAATCAGGAAAGAAAACGTACGCTTTTAGTAATAAGAGAAAAGTAAAGAAAAAAACACATATTTTTCGAAAAGGAGAACAATAATAGATTTTATCTTTGTAAGAGAATGTTAAGTCTGGAATCAGAGCAAGGATCTCAAGTGGATATAAATACAGTATACCTAATAATGTATATATATATTTAAGTATATTAGGTATGAGAGGAGGTATCTATCTATATGGCAGTGGTCGATGGAGACCGATAAGACCAACAAGTGTTTTAGTGTTTAATTAGATGATAGGGAGAAGACTAAGACGAAGAGAGAGGAAAAGATAACGGTTACCATAGTGATCATCACCTGGCAACCAACGCATAAATATGCAAGACAAAACTTTTTTTTTTTTTAGTTTTTTTTTCTTCAAGTTTCAAAAAGGGGGAAGAAGCAGATTTAAAGTCTTTTCAAACCATTTATTTATATATATATAGATAAATATCTTCTTCAAATACAGATACGATATCTCTCTCCCGTCTTCAACAAATATCAAAGAAGAGCTGACTGTGTTTCCTCATCATTTTTATTAGCTTCAAGTGCTCTCCATTCACTTCTATCCACCTGCTTGCTATAATTCATTCATTCATTCATTCATTCCTTTGCATTCATTCTTTAAGTTTTGGTCACATTATCAGCTCTTCTTGAAAGTACAACTCACACAGCATCACCATTTCTTCAATTATCATTCTACTTTGACGAACAAAAAATACATAATCTAAAAATGCGTCTTGCAACATATTTCACACTCATCACAACAATATCAACAACAACAAGGTTTTGCGCACAACTGCTAAAAATAGATACATCTTCAAAGGAATCTATATGCTCTGCCGCTTCAACGGTTGCCAAAGGTTTACTTAACTACTATGATGGTTACAATACAGATGGTAAAGTTGGCTATTTCAATGGTCCATACTACTGGTGGGAATACGCCGAACTGTTTCATGCATTGATCGATTATTCATATTATTGTGGTGATGATCAATATGAATCATTGATCAAAGAAGGTATCGAATCTCAATTTGGTCCAAATAAAGATTTTATCCCATTACTGCAGAAACCAAATGTTGGTAACGATGATCAAACATTTTGGGGTTTATTAGCCTTGAATGCACATCTGAAAGGTATTGAAGAACCATCTGAATTATCTTGGTTGGATGTTGCTAAAAATGTCTTTGATGAAGTTCATGATAGATGGGATCCTGATACTTGTGGTGGTGGTATTAGATGGCAAATCTTGGAACAAAAATCTGGTTATTCTTATAAAAATTCAATCAGTAATGGTAATTTGTTCTTGATGGCCACTCAATTATATGATATTACCAAAGATGATCAATATAGTAAAGTTGCCAACAAGATTTGGGATTGGGTTACCAAGGTTGGATTTGTTGCCAAGAACAGTGATGGAATCTTATCTGTAAACGATGGTGCCAACATTGATGGTGAATGTCTGGAATTGACAAAAGCTGAATGGTCATATAATTATGGTACTTACCTTGGAGGAGCATCTAATTTGTATCATCTGAACCTTTTACAAAACTCAACAACAACAACACATCATTGGTCTAATACAACAAGAGAGATGTTTGTTGGTGTGGAAACTTTCTTCAACGATGATGAAATTATGTTTGAGAGAACTTGTCAATTGACAGATACTTGTAATGAAGATGAGCGTTGTTTTAAATCTATCTTGGCAAGAAATATGGTGACACTGCAACAATATCATCCAATATTAAGAGAATCGATTCAAGAATATATGGAAGCATCAGCAAAAGCTGCTGCTCAGTCTTGTTCTGGTGGCTCTGATGGTGTCACATGCGGCTTGGATTGGCATCATGATGGTTGGGATGGAAAATACGGAATTGGGGAACAAATGAATGCATTACTGGTTATGGTTGGTTTGTTAGCATGATGATTATCTTATGAACAATACTTAAAAGCACAAAGAAAATAAAAAAAAAACATAGCATTTTTTAACATAAAGTTATATATATAAAGTTATAAACAATTCAATTTTAATACATGTATATTATAAAGCATATTTATTTTGGATAATTTTTATATTATACTTGATCTCTCTTGACGATCTTCACGTTGGATTTTACCTATATTTCATTGAAGAATCAATTTTAGTTAGTATGTCGCTCGCCATAAGAAGTTAACCCCATCCCATATCAATTTAGAAAAACTTACCTTCCAATCTTCAAAACTTTTCATTGTCTTTGACCTCTCTGTCTCCATCTCTTTCACTGCATTCGAAATCTATTTCAAGAATGTCATTGTTTTTGTTAGTATCAGAAAAAATTCCAACTCGGGAGAGTTATTAATTCAAAACTTACGCCAGATATCTTAGTCTCCAACACCGGTACCACATCACCTGCTGTGCTCTCGATTAATGCACCACCAACGGTACGGTACGCATGACGTGTCTCAGGAACTTTCTTGAGTGTGTCCAAGACGATCACATGTTCTTCAAGATCACTTTTCAACAGCGTTATCCTCTGTGTGTATTGATCGATTGTCTCTCTAAACTCGTTGAATTGTGCTTGGAGTTCTGTTTATGGGATCAGTTGTGTTAGTTTCGATAAATTAAAAAAGATAAAGATGATTGCATAACGTGAGTCTCACTATCAATTGCTACTACTCACTTTGGTTGACTTGTGGGGTAGCCATTGTCACTTGTTGGTATTGATAATGATAGGTATTTTTTGATATCTTTCTTTCAGTGAATTTTTTTTTCTTTCTCTAACACATTATAGACGTATATATATTATGAGTATTGATAGATAGAATAGAAATTCCTTTTAATATATACATATAAATAAGATAAAGCAGACACCCTTGCTTCGTTGCATGCCACCCAAAAATTTCATGCTGCTCCAATACTTTGTAAATACTGCTGTCTGTACTCGTTTTCATCAACAGGCCTACTTAAAGCGATCCATTTAGGTTCATCTTTGAACAATCTCAACAGCTTAACATAATTCTTCAGCGTCATTGTGAAACGATGATATATCCCAGCAGGCAAGATCAATAAATCCCCTTTTTGTAAATGGGTCCTGATCCATTGATCTTGTGTGTCACGTACATCAAAAAAACCTTCTCCATCCAAGATAAATCTAATCTCTTCATCCTCATGTAAATGTTCTTTATAAAAAACATTCAACTTCTCCTCATACGCAGACAGACCACCTGGGAAATTGTCACCATCGAGAAGGATTATGTCCCTATTACGATATTCCCTCTGCTTAGCAAGTTCATTGACTTGATCTTCGTTGTCAAAGTGGTAATATAACACTCCAATCTTTTCCAATGTGGCAACGTCAACATCCTTGCCCGTGTCATGTGCAAGTCTGAAATCTTCATCATCTTTGTTGTCATGATAGTAAGCCCTCATTTTGGGTGAATCAAAAAAACACACAGCAGTTTACTCCTGATATTGTTGTTGTACTTTGATGTGTAATCGCAATCAATTCAGGTTTTCATTTTAAATTCCAATATTCTGCCACAGTTCTAGAAGAAAACAAAAAAGGTAGTGTCTCGTGGACAAGAGAATTGTGTTTTCTCTTCAATGATTAAATAACGACATCCATTAATGGCGGATCAATTAAGAAGCACTGCACTATTCAAAGTTATTTGCAAATTTGATTAAAAACTTGAAGAAATTTCAAAAACATTATATCAACTTATACACGAAAACAATCATTAATTCGTTTCCATTAAAAAATCAAAAAAGATCCAGTTTCTCTATTTTTGGGGGAGATGATGATGTGTGGGTCAATCCTTTTTAGGTATTCTACCCAAGATACCTAACCCTTTATTTCTTTGTTCCATCAACTTTGCCCGATTTCTTCTCTTGATCGTCATTCTTAACAAATTGAACGTACACCACAAGATAAGAACAAATCCTAAATATCCTAAAACACCATGTTTATGGATCAATTCCATAAATTGAAATCTGGCACTAAATGGACTCTTCATCAAATTTGGTTTGAGCTTTGAATTATTACCCCAATTGAGTTCTTTCAAAGTTTCCCTTATGATATATGGATCATTTGTTAAATCATCACCATAAATATCTTTATTCCAATAAAATTGATCAAATCTTGATATCACTAATACATCACCCATCTTGTACTCTTTCCCATCGTTATTCCATCCCTTGTCATTGATAAATGCACGGTTTGATTCATCAGAAATGTCAATAAATGTGAAAATAATATTCGATTTATAGACGGAATGATCGATTTTGTCTCTCAATTCGGTAACTATTCTATCAGCATCTGCTTTTCCTGACAGTCTCAATTTATTGACTTTGTCAATTTTGGCCTGTCTCTTGTCCTTAACATATTCAAAGTTTCGCACTTGTTGCAAATGATAAAATTCATACTGTTCAATACTCATTTGTAATTTCAATTCCATATAATCGGCAAATTTTTTGGAATCAATCATGGTTACAACGACCAAATCATCCTTTGTATAAACTTTGTCATTGAATTTCCTTGGGAAAAAATTGGTATACAATTCCGGTGTCATTTCATTTAAAAATGGTATTGAGCTCTTTGTGATGAAATTTTTCACTGTTTCATAATTTCTAATTTCACTTGGCTCAAAATTGATCAATTTCTCAGAGATCAAGCTGGCATCTTTGAAACATAATAAAGTTGGGAGTGAAGTTATTGAGTTAAAATTATGCATTTCCTCATCGTATTCATAAATAGGTTCCGACTTATTGTAAGATATGTATTTCAACAATGATTTCTCCTGTTGTAACATATAACTATCAAAAGTTTTATCACTTGTCTTATAAAGTGCCACATCAAATGGTAAGTCCATTATTGGTTGTAACAAATAAGGAAGAATATCAAAATCTTCAGGTACACTAGTCAGTTCATCGTAATAGTAGACAAATGAAATCTTATTATCAACTGGCAAATCAGATGGAGGTTGTCTGTTAGCACTTCTTGTCAATACCATCTTGGAACCCAAATCACGTAGCGTGATGTCTTTAACTGGGTAATTCTCTATCAATTTTTCACACCATTTGATAATTTTTTTATCATCAATGGTGTCATCGTTATAATATACCCTATTGGCACCAAACTGTGGTAAGAACAGCATCAATACTGGACTCTTAAACGAATTTGGAGACACGTTTAATAAATCTTGTAATTGTAAACTTTCACAAATTTTTTGATTTGACATACAATTTACAAAACCGGTCTTAATAATAGGTTCTAATTGATTTGATAATCGACCCCAAAAATTTCTTAACTCAAAGCATTCAGGACATTGATCGAAATAAAAATCCTTGATCAGTTTATCGGCATTCATTGAGTCGAAATTTTCTTCATTCAATTGTTCATCATTAGTGGGCCAAAATGAAATCAATATAGGTTCTTTGAAATCACCCTTCATGATCTCTAATAAATTCAGAGTCTTGATGTGATTCGATTTATTAGGCAAATCAGTAATGACTTGAGAACTCTGTTGTTTCATAAATTTTATAAATTGTTCTTTGGTTCTCTTATACTTGGCCGGATATGACAGTTTCAACATTCCATGTTCACCATCACCTTTATACAATCGTAACAGTGGATAATATCTTATAGATTCTCTAGCACATAAATCACCACTCTCCACACAATTCACTTGATGCATATGAACTTTCAAAACTTTGGAATCAGACTCAAATGCATCATAAGTAGATTCCCAAATTGGTGCCAACAGTTTACAATGAGAACAATAGGGTGAAAAAAATTCAACAAAGTGTAAATCTTGTTTGATAGTAGAATCAAATGTGTCAATGTTCAAGGGCAGTGGGAGCTCTGCTCTCACCACCTCCACCAACACTAACAGTGATAGTGCAGACAAGAGTTGTTGCCGAATAAGCATTTAGAGCTGATATAACTAAAAAAGTGTGAACTTTTTTAAAAGTATAAGCAGATGGATTGACAAATGCTTTTCTCAATTTCACTAACTTCAGACAGCGTTTATTTTTCTTTTTGGCTTTATCTTTTTTTTTTTTATTTTTATTTTTTTCTTGCTGTCCCTTATTTTTTTTTTTTTCGTTTTTTTTTTATGCTTCAGTTTATTTTAAATAGTCAGTTGATAAGACAGATTCAAAAAATCAATGACGGAATATTATATGACTAGTTTTAATAGATGGAAATATATACACAAATAACTCCAGGCTAATAAATAGATTGGATAAATATATATATTTTGTTGTGTTTGAATGATTCAAGGGAGCAATAATTTTTATTCTTTTCTTCTTTTTTGCATGCATTTTAATGATGTTACTGGGATGATGATGATGAGTTTTCTTTTAACCAGTCAGCTTCCCATTCACGATCATATCATAAAGTTATTTTCAAGATAATTTTTGATGATATCAAAACTCACCAATGTAATTGCATTAGCAGGTACCGTTCTTGCCAAATTGATAAAGAATCCCGCGTAAAACCCACGTACACCTTGATTTATCCAAATACTTTTAAAAGTTGACAGTAATGTAATCTTTTGAGCATTTTTTTTATCATTATTTTTGATTTGTAATCTAGTTCTTAAAATTTCATGTGGATATGTGACACCAGATGCAATCATCTTGGATAATGCCGATGCTGATACCAATTTAAGTAATATCTGATTTCTAGATTCACTTCTTGATATATCTTCATTGGTACATTTAAACAATTTTTTAAAATTTTCATACAAGGGGAAATGTATTGCCACATGTACCAATCCAAAATATGAAGGTAATAAACCTGAATAAAAAGATTTTAATCCCTCATGTTTATACATTTTTTGAAAACAATTCCAAGTTGAAGAATAATAATCTTTTGAATTTTGGAAATTTTTATCAAATCTCAGATAAATTGTTCGACCATTACCAGTTTGTAACATTAACCTTGTCTTCACCACCCAAATTGGATTAGCAAGTGTGGTTGATGTCAGACCCAGAGTAACAGCACTTATGAAATAACTCGCCGTCTCACTTTGAAGACCTTTTAAATTTTTTTTACATTTCTCATAAATGGTGAAATAAATCATCCAACTGGGGAAATAACCTAAAGTGATTGGAACAATACCACGATATAATCCACCTAATTTTTCCTCCCTCCATATCGTTGTCATCGTCCTTATTAACCCCTCATATTTGTATTTATTATACTTGATCAAGTTTTCACTAGGATTGTCATAAAGATAAGCACCCTGCAGTTGTAATCTTGTCTTTGCCACATCTAAGGGGCAAACACAAACACCAGAGATGAATCCGGCAAGCAGTCCCGATATCGGTATCACTTGATCCTGAGAAAGCTCTAATTTTTGTTGTTGCTGCTGGTGTGGTCGTACCATTGTCGTTGAAGTGTTGACGTTCTTGTCATTAGCATTATGGTGCTGCAGATGTTGATGGTGCGGGCTTAGTTGTGATGGAGGATTTTCAAGTGTGGTCATGGGTGGTAATGGGGCCATTGGGTTCGGCTATGATTTTGTCTTCTTCTTTAAAAAAATTTCTTCTCTCTCTTTCTCTCTCTCTCTTTACAAGATTATATATCAATATAAAGATGAGTATGTGTATATGTGTGTTTTTGAAGAATTATTGATGTTTAGTGTTGTTGGAATTCAAAGGATTGGATGAGTTCATTCATTCATAAAAAATTGTAATGAAATGGGGTGAATTGTGATGAGAAGATGTGTATGAATGGATGGATGGATACAAGAGTGAGTGTGTATGGTTGTGATGAAATTGAATGGGGCTAATCTTCTGTCAAAATGCGAGGAACCTGCCTTGTCAATTGTCAGAAAAAAATTTTGTGAATTGGTTGTTTTAATTAGTAGAATGATTTAAATGGGGTTTGTGGTAATTGATTTGTGTGAATTTCATAAGAGTGTGTGTGTGTTCTATAAAGTCTATCTCTTTTTTTTTTTTTTTTTTTAACTTGAATTCTCTTTGTTTGGAGCTTTTCCTTTCATATTTTTCTTATTAGTAATTTTTTTGGTTTTTTGATTCTAAACCCACGAATTATATCATAAGAAAGGAATACCGAACAACGGAATATTGAGACATACATGGTAATACATTGAGGTTCTTGCTTTGAAGTTGGGTGAGTTAATCTTGCTTATTATTATTATTATTATTGATATTGTTAATAGATGATATGAATAGAGGAGAGATAGATAGACAAGTAAGTATACTTCGGATGGGATGAGATCATGCACACACAGTATCTCACTCCGCAAATTGTCTCTTCAACAGACTAAAGATAGAAAGTGGGGAAAAACAAGGGGTGTGGGATACAAAGAGAGAAAGGGGCACAAACAAGTTATAGTCAAAGCAATGGAATCACAACTGGGGCTTTTTAACACCGAGAGTCACATCTGCCCCTTGCCCTTTTCCAAAAGTGTTAACATCTATAGAGAGGAACTAAATGTTGATTGATGGCAATAAGAATTGATGTAGATCCATCACTCACAATTTTTTACATCTATATTATAGATCGTATAATGTTTTCCATATTTTATAAAATCTTCGGAAGTAATATATGAATTATCTCCCAAGATAAAACTTTTTTTAATAGGGTCTAGTGCAAAATGTGATAGGTATCATGCATCAACAATTTTTTTGATTTAAAGGGACCTATCTGTTGTACAGCCTAATATACGATGCATCATAATATGAACGCGGTTCCGTTCAAATTGTGATAGGTATCATGACATCAACTATTTTTAATATAAAAGGACGAACAGGTCTTTTGTTTATGAAATGTTTGTTTGGATAATTAACCTAGCTAGACACTCCCACAAGAAGAAGAAATGAAATCTTCATTCGTTGATCTCAATGAGAAGAGCCAAAGTGCACAACATTTGATGAACTTACAGCATTTAACTAAGCCTTCCACAAAAACCATTAGAACTCCAGCTTCAATGATTTCATTAGACAGAATTTTGCGGTTATATATACCATCTGAGGGTTCAAACTACATTGATACGCCAACATGTAACCAAAAAAAGTCAAACAATGAGATGCGGTTGGAAAATCTGTTGGTCTTGTATTCATCTGACAAACTGCACCTGGACGTATCTCTAGAGCCAAAACCAGAGGCTTCCATCTTTTACGATGAAGGGGAAATGATAGCAGCACTTTCAAAAGCTGAGTTTTTTGAAGACATGAAATCAAAGTTTATTGAAGAAGTCACTGCCATGACCAACTCTGAGGAAGCTGACAAAGTTTCTTGGATCAACCGATTTGCTGAAGAACACAATTTGGAAAGGGGTACAGTTCATCAATGGTATTCAAGGTTGAAAAAGAACAATTGTCAAGACAAAGGCACACGTAAACGTCGTTTAGCATCTGAAATTATCCGTGCCAAAATAGACATGCTAAATGACCTCAATTCGTCGGGGGACTTGAGTTTAAACTCAGGGAAGAAACTCCGTAGAATGGTTGACAAGCACAAGATTCCGTATTCGACTGCGAAAGGTTACTATGAGACCGCTATGAGCAAACAGAAGAGATACAGAGAATCTTCCCTCCACCAAAAAAACTTGAACCCACAGACTTTACAATAAATACTGGATTTTTGATTTTTAGTAATCAATTGATTTAAAGCAGGCAATTTTGAAACAAAATTGTCAGATATATCTGCGTGAAGTAAAATAAATATATAATTGATAATTTCAATTAGATATTAATGGAGTAGGAAGACGATGATAACAGATGGAGGTGGATCCCATCATCAATGAATTCCTTGTCACCTATAATATAAGAGTAAACTTCTTATGGCGAGCTGGAGATTCAAAGATTTTGTTTGATTATGATATCAGTAATAGATATGGACGGTCTGAAGGTAAGAGTAATGAGTCTGTTAACGTGTTTTACTACGCAAAAAAAAATGGAAAGAAGCACACTTGAAAACAATTATGAAAAAAAAAGACAAAAAAAAATTACACTATGCCAGCTAGCACTTAGTAGTAACAACAGTATAAGAATTGCAGCATCATCATAAACAGGGGTAAAAAGATGTCTCAATCTTTCACTTTTTTTTGGGAAGGGAGGGGGGAAACGGGCGACAACACATCTATCTCATCTCATCATGGCATAATTAGTTATAATAGTAATAATTATAATAATAATATTAACAGTAAGAATAATAAATATGAAGATATAATAATGACAAAATAGCAAACAATATCAAATAATTGATATAAAAAGATGGAGATATCAAAGGAACAAAAAATAACAAAAAATAACAAAAAGCGTGAAACGAGATTGGAGATTGATAGGATCATCATGAATTGAAATTAAAATAATAGCCACCATATTTTGTTCTTTGTCAACTCATGGAGGACATTTATTTGGAGGAAAAAGGGGCACAATTTAAAGGAACTGAAGTGATGGAGGGAAAATGCATAACATAACGCCTCTTCAAAAGTGTCAAATAAAAATAAGGGAGGGGGGAAGGTTTTTCTTTTTTTTCATCTTCTCTTTTTCGAGTGGTTATTTTATTCCCTTATGATCCCTTCCCATTAATTTGCAAGCCAAAAAAATCAAAATTTCGAATTGAAGGTGGATAAAATGGGCTTTTAATGCAATGAAAATGACTGTTGAGTAAAAGTGCTGAAAAAGCTCAAATTGATAAAAGAATTTTTGTAACAAGAGAGAGATAAAAACGGGTTAAACCTCATAACCGTAAAATCTTTGTTGAGAACCATCATTCGTTGAAGTTGCAGTTGTAGCAGTAACAGGCGCCACTGTTGTTGTTCTTGAAGTTGCATTTGGTGATGAATGTTCCGATTTGAGATTGTTCGACATGGCCACAGCAACAGCTGGTATACTACCATCTACAATAGGTTGTGTCACAGGGGATTGTAATAGCACTGGGTTTGTCAATGTGCTGCTATGCATGTACTGTTGCTGTTGTTGCTGTTGTTGCTGTTGCAGAAATGGTACCTGTTGATACAATAATGGTTGCTGCTGTTGCTGTTGTGGTTGTTGAGGCTGCAATGGTGGGTATGTATATTGATAAGGATATGGTGACAGATATGAATGTTGCTGCTGCAGTTGTTGTTGTTGTTGTTGTTGTGGTTGAAGATATTGTTGTTGTAATTGTGGTTGGAGCAGTTGCTGCGATGGAGAATATTGATATTGTGGTTGAATAAACTTGGGAACTTGATTCAAATGATACTGATTTGGATATGAATTATAATTGTTTGACATTTGTTGTTGCTGTAACAAGGTGTTATAATTTGAGGCTGCAACATTCTCCAAAATTGGTGAATTTTTTTTCATCGATGAAACTGAAGAAACGGAACCCTCTCTAGGTTGTTGCAGTTGAGCCTGTTGGAGTTGTTGCCAATATTGTTGCAGATGTTGTTGTTGTTGTTGTTGTTGTTGTTGGTTTGCAAAATATGGTGGCTGTTGTTGCTGTTTCCAATATAGTTGCTGTTGTTGAGCTGCTGTCATCGACGGTTGTTGAAGCAGTTGCTGTTGTTGCCAGTACTGTTGTAACTGTTGTTGTGTGGTTTCTGATGGAGTTGGTGTATGAGTTAATGGAACCACTTGAGAAGTGTGATATGGATCGTGAATAGATGATCTTGCAGAATACGAATTGGTGGCAGAAGTTGCGGTAGTAGGGTGATAAGTAGCAGATGTTGGTGTTAACGGTTGTTGCTCCGATTGTTGTTGTTGCTGATGCTGTTGTTGAGCGGGTGTTCTTTGAAGAGAGTTTTGCTCCAATTGTTGATTTTCTGCTATTGATTGAGGTGTTGGATTGGGCATCGAGACCAAATTGTTGTTTGAATCAAAAAAATAAAAAATTTCATCCTCCATCGGCGTCTTGGAGCCAAGATTACTCTCTCGCAATGCATTGTACAACAATACAGATATTTGTAAACTCTTGAAATTTGGTGAATCAGATGGTCTTTTCAACTTCCCACTGATGACATCATCAGCACTATAATAACTCACAAGATGGATCGTTTCAGTGACGATTTGAGCTATTGATTCATGCTGTTGTGGTTGCTGTTGGGGGTTGGTTATTGTTACAGATAATGTCTTCTTGATCAAACCACGATCTTTGAAAGCATAAGATGCAACCAAAGAACCCACCAAGGACCTGTTGGTTACAGAACCGTTAGCAGATCCCAAATTGTTATACGCTTCATTCGCTTGTAAGTCGTTCTGATTGAGATCGCTCATCTGTTCATATTTCATTTGAACCCCATTAGCAGCATCTTGTTGTTGTTGTTGTTGTCCGGTTCCTATAGATGAGGACTCACTCTCAGACTCTTGCTTCTTTCTTTTTCTCCTCTTTGATGTTGAACTAGAATAGTCTTTGCTATTTGAAGACGAAGAAGAATCGTTGAGAGCTAGTCTATCTAACTCCCTATATACTAAAAATCTCCCCAAGATTCTAGAAGGGGACCATGCCATTCCATCAGTCCATCGTTTGATTCCGGACCTTTCTTCTATAAAGACAAAGATGTTCCCACTTTGAATCAAAGTTGATCGCTCTTTATCATGCGGTCTCCGTGGCACCGCCAACAACTGATTGTTTAAAGTGGCTTGAATTATGAGCAAAGCATCCTTTGTGGAACCTATATAACCATAATAGGTTGGATTTAACTTGTCACTCAAAGCCATCTATATAAAGTGTGGCACCTTGCCTCAGTGGATGCGATTTGAAGGCTTAAAACAGTTTAGATGATGAAGGGTTAAACCAATATTAAATGAATTTTTGTGGGATAATCCTCACCTTTTTTCTTTATTTTTAATTTTTTTTAAATTCTTTGATTTTTTTCTTTAATTATTTACTTATTATCAACTCAAGTTTTTGGTGACTTTCCCATACGTCTTTCTCTGTTGATCTTAATGCATAAGTTAATGTGATTGGAATTCTTTCTATATAATAACAAATCAATAAAAAAACCTTTGGTAGTTTTCTTTTAATTTGTTCTTTTTGATATTGTGTTGATGGAGAGCAATGACTTCCTGTATATGATAAAAGAATCTACTTTGCTCCTCTATTCTCAATTGATTGATCGATTGAATTTAAATAATAATAATAATAATCTCCATCTTTTTTTTGTTTGTTTGTCTGTTTTCGCAGCAGCCAATCCTATGGCCTGCCCCTTCTCTCTGTCCTTCTCATCAACCACACCACACTTCCAAATACTGTCGATGTTGGTAATTTTTATGTATGTCTTCATCATAACTGAGATAAGTATGCAGCAATTTTGTTGTCATCTTATTTCTCTGCCTTGCAATTTCCCTGTATACAATTCTATAAGTTTTGGCATATGGTGATGGTAACAGTATATTTTTAATTGTAAGCGAACGAGCGACCGGAGAAGACTAATTGCGCAGGCTGCCTGCATTGTTGTGCGTACGACAATAATACATACATACATAAGATTCTATAAAGCACGCGTGCACTTGTAAAAAAAAGGCAACAAGATTGCCACTCGGGCAGAAATGTCTCTCTTTTTAAGTGGCGCATTAACACTACAAATCCTTCTTTTTAAGTCTCAGTGAATATTGTCACTGATTAAGGACTAAGGTTACCTACGGTTACCTACTCTCTCGACTGATTAATAAACTGTGCCACCGACTCGAAAAAAATCATCGAGCAGTGATTGAGGTTTCTCTCTAATCACCCAATTTCGCGTTTTTGGAAAAAGATCGATATCGAATTGGTCAGATAAGATAGCTTTTTAATAGCGGTGAATAGAAGTAGTTCATTACCGAGTTTGGCGACTTAGATATACGATGGTTGTCAAATAGAGATTCCAATTCTTTAGAATTGTATTATTCAATTTTCTTAAAACATACTATGCTACTGTTATAAGGAAATGACTTGATTGCATCGCATCTTTAAAGCAAGATGGAAACACACTGCTTCAAATTCCTGAGATACCATTCATAGCCTATGTTTCACGTCATCAATTTATAATTTATTAATTGCAAACCATCTCAAAGTATTAGATTTACAAAATTTCTGCAATTCAAAATTATCATAACAATTTCTAAGTTTACACCCAGATTCATAAGCAAATTCAGCAGAGATGGGAACCATCATGGATCTACTAAAAAGACTCTGTAAGTCGAAAAAGAAGCTTTTGAATTTACATCAGCAGTTCACCTTGATGATAAATACAACAGCAACGGAGACAGCGTCAAAAACATCAGGTAAGATTCACCTTGCTATGTCATTTGTGGCTTTACAAGAAACACCAAGAATATTGAAATTGATCTAAGCTGATCATTACTTGATGAATCCATATAAATGGACCACTTGCAACGGTTGGATCTATTTAGCACTGCTCCACGTGATAAAGACACCAGGGGGGGGGGTTTTTTTTATCTAAAAAATGTCAGAAGTATATACTCAATGCCAGAGGTATATACTCTTTGGTTTTTTCATCTGACATTGCCAAAGATGATTCAGTCACTTATACAATTTTAAAATGCTAGTTATAATTTAATGGTGCTCGTGATGTTTTATTTTTTGACACATTGTCTTGTTGAGGGAATTTTACTATGATGCAATTAAAACATGTGAATATTTTGTGTATTCTATCTCAACAGAGGTAACTTTACCTAAAGAGACATGACTTCGATCGGTTAGTTATGATATGCACAACAGCACTAGAGTACACATAACAAGTGTTTAGTCAGAGCACATACTGTTGTCTAACGAAAATGACTGATGATCGACATTTGCGCTGATGGAAAAATCAACTAGTGAAGCATATGATAAATTATTAAGGTGAGATCGGTGTCTTCACCACCATAGAATTTTCACTTAACCAAAAAATCATACAAGAATGAGAATCGATATAATTGGAGGATTCAGATTGAGAAATACTTCATGACCTTTCTCCCAAGGATCAAAATGCATAGGAGATTATTGAAGCTCGCTTGAAAGTGGTAGAATCCCTTCTAATCAAGTAGGAGGTTTTAGGGAACAAGACGATTTACTCCAGAAGACCAGTTATAACTCTTATTGACCCAGTGATAAAACGCACTGACGCTGAAGGAAGGATTTGTTGAATAGTGACAGTTCAAGTGCGCCACGCAACATCAGACACTATAACCAAGGGACAAAATGTGTCCTTTTTTATTATTATTATTATTTTTTTTCTTTTTTCTTTGCCTGGGTGGGCATTACACTACGTAAACGAATGTGGTTTATTGTGATAATAGGATAGCAAGCTTCAAAACTTTAGGCAAGTACCACTCATCTCTCTGACCTCTATTCCTCCTACTTTCCCTAAATACATCACTGAGTCGGTCCATATTATTATTATTTACCTCCATAATCAGTACACTTTTGATTTGTCAACATTAATAAACTATATCAATTCCCCCCCACATAATATATCTCTTTGTGTGCCGATATAAATTATTAGTATTAAAAACAGACCCTTGTTTTTGTTAAAAACGACGAAAAAACCAAAAAATTAAGAGTCAAACCAAAAAAAAATAAAAGTGACTAAACTTCGACATAAAGAGATTGAGTTTCATCTTATCTTACAACTTATACATATCTATCGATTGTTGTTTGTTTATATGAGTTTGCTAAGAGAATTAAAAAAACAAAAGCCTATACATTTTTATCTGAAGATTAATGTTAAATCTCCTTCCTCCTTTTATACCACTAAATAGTTTAATTCGATTGCAGATAGGGTAAAGTATGATGATATACAATACACAATTGTTTTCCCTACCTGTCTAACAAAAATGTTTCGTTTTGACTATATTCGGTGATGGCGGCGGTATTGCGGAAGAAATAGTCGGATGATATATGTATGTATGCTGTACACGACTGACAAGGGATATAAATGGATTTTACAATTGCTTTCTGCCCCTTGCCCCCTGCGGCTGCAACTCACCTGGTTGTTCATATCATCA
This sequence comes from Nakazawaea anatomiae, assembly GCA_030556755.1. Taxonomy (NCBI): domain Eukaryota; kingdom Fungi; phylum Ascomycota; class Pichiomycetes; order Alaninales; family Pachysolenaceae; genus Nakazawaea; species Nakazawaea anatomiae. The sequence goes on along the minus strand of JAKTUO010000002.1, from coordinate 621,459 downwards.
TCTACCAAGAGTTTTTAGCTGGTTACCTCGATGCTTATAATAATAATAACAATTATTAAATCAGATTATATAGTTAAACTACTTCACTATATAACACATATATGACTCATGGATTGTCATCGGATAGCCAACTCATCGAATCATTTAAATGTTCATCACTTTATCGAAAGCGTGATAAATTTGAAAACAGAATTTGAAGCGAAAAAAAAAAAAATTCATTCTCTAGCTATTCTTATTATACCGGGCGCATAAGAATTATATATGCACCATCACTTCTATGCTTTTGCTGCTTGTTCATGAAAGAACGTGATGAGAAAAAAAAATTTTTTGAATGGATTCAATTAATTATTGACTACAACTGAACTTTCTATCTAACTCCCTCAAAACACTAGCCACAGAACCAGCCTCAACCAACATCCCTCTTGTAGTCAACTTTCCAATTAAAGTGTTAAAATTGATCATATTAAAATTCTCGTGTCTCGACAAAGTCTTATAAGCATCCGCTGTACTGATAAAAATATCATCCTTTTGTTGTTGCAATTTCTGCTGCTTGTGCTGATTATTCAGTGGTGATACCACCGCTGTTGCTGTTGGTGACATCAGTGGTGGATTTAAAATAACTTTTTTCTCATCTTTTTGCAGAATACTAGTACAAAACAAAGTTGACATTGGATCTAACTGACATTGCGAACATGTTCCAGGATTACCAGTACATTGTGATTCAACATTTGCCGTTACCGATGATGCTGATGATCCTGTGGAAGAAGACATTGTCACGCTGCTGTTATTTCGAGTGTGTTCCATACTCGTGTTGCCGCTAGTACTATTAACTGCTTTTACAGAACCAGATACGGAAGTTGTGGTTGAAGTCGTTGTCTTGTTGAACTCAACACTTGGACCAGGATGTAAAGTTGGTAATGAATGTTGTCTTGATATGTTCTTTAAAGGTGGAAGACTGGTTTCAATCTGTTTGTTCAACATCTCATTCATCTTATTCAAATTAGCAACTTCTCGAGCCAGCTCTCGGCATACACATGGAGTATCATCTGAGCAGAAACCACAATTAGCCTCCTCTCCATCTTCATCGATGAATGTGATTGAACTTTGTGTATTCATTATCTTATTAGTGTTCAGTTGACCAGCAACAAACAAATCACCTTGATTAGACATGATTTTCCCATTATTGTTGTTATTGTTATTGATAGCATCATCAGCATTATGTTCGCCATTTCCAAGTCTCGATAAATCTGGCATCTTTTTAATTTTGAACTTACTGGTGAAATCAAGCTCTCTCACCTCCAATGGTTCTTCTTTATGATCAATTTTTCTCCTCTTTAAAGGAACAGCCGCCATTGGTTTGAAATTCTCGATAGCAACACTTTGACGTTTGATACCAATTGACTCACATATGCAATCATCCTTGGCACAGACTCCACAGTCTTCACTTATCTGTTGTTGTTGTTGTTGTTGTTGTTGTTGTTGTTGTTGTTGTTGTTGTTGTTGTTGTTGTTGTTGTTGTAGTTGTTGTTGTTGTTGTTGTTTCCGCAGCTGCTGTTGTTTTTGATTTGCAAGTAGCGACTCCAGCGCCTTTGATTGTGCCATCGATAATGAGGGTGATGTTGATGATGTTGATGGTGGCGGAGGTGCAACTGAAGTGGTATTCGGACTTGTGGCAGCTGATGATATTGGAGAAATGTATTTACTACTCTTTTGATCATCCACCAAACTCATTGGAGATGACTTGTTAGACGCCACCAAAGGAATCCTTCTTTTCAACTCTTCTATTATCTTATTCAACCTTTGATTCTCCATTGTCAAATTCTTGATGTGATTATTCATTAACCCTTCCTTTATGCTACGTTCTTTCTCAATCTCTAGTATCTTATCTTCTAATTCGCTCACTCTATTGGCTCTACGTTCTCTAAACAGTCTTTGCAGCGCCCTATTCTGTGCCTTGCGTTTCGTTGACGGTGTATCAACACTCGGTTTTCTTCCCGGTTTGGGCCTTGGTGGTAGCACCCATTCTTTAGAAGTGACGATTTTGGTTATCAGGGGCAGTTGATTTTGTGAACCGTACCCCACTCTCGGGGCTATATTGTTGCCTGAACTCATATTTACTACAGTGATGGCGAGTCAACGTAAATGTATTTAGTTATTGTTGTTGTGGTTGTTACCTATTTATCAGTTACAGATTTTAAATCGATGGAAAAGATAATTATTTTATACACCAAAGGGAATTTTATCGGGCGGAAATTAAACAAAAATTGGGAAATGAAAAAAAAGTATTCGCTAGATCTATGTCAAAAGTCACATGACCATACCGACTTCTATATAAAGTAATGTTTTGTTTTTCTCTATAATGATATAAGATAGGTACACGACCTCACGATCGGGACTGACTGATCTCATCTGTTATGTTATACACGACACTTTCACTAAGCTTCTAATCTAAAGAAAATTTTCAGGCTGTTTTTTAAAAAGACATCATTATACATTTTAGAGTATTAGTTAGCCGCAACTGTGTTCTGATGATCAGACTTTTTTCCACAAAAGCCAAGGCTAAGAAGAAGCCAAGGGTGCCAGTACCGAAACCGGTAGTACCCATGCCTCCACTCCCCTTTAAGAAATTGAATTCAAGTGAAAAATCCACATGGAGGCGATCAGCTGCAGACCGGATCAAAGATGAATACAATTCGAGCAAGTTGAAGGAAAAACAAATCTCAATAGGTGATTCAAGTCAAAGTATTAATCCAACAGATATTGAATATGTAGCCATACCTTCACCGGTTACAGTACGTGATAAAGTGCCTCATTTACAACATAACCTTGACAGAGTACTATTTTCACCGGGTGTACACTTTTTACAAGATCCAAGAACAAGAGTTTACAACTTTACACCTTTTTTAAAGAAAATTCTCCCAGTTTCGGAGTTTGATTTCAACCGTATCACTCAATTCATATCACCGGCAAAGGATAAAGTGCTTCGAGAAGTCTCCAAAAATGAAAACTCGAAATATTTCTCATCAACCTCATCGATGACATCAGCTCTATCTCAATTTCATTACTGGTTGAGTAATGATAGACCAGCGAACATTGTCAATCTTTCCAAGAATTTCCCAGGTTTGAGCACTGGATTTTCAGCAGGTGCTAAGATGGCTGCAATATTGATGTGTAAGAATCAAGGTGGAGCATATTCGATTGACAGTGATAGATCTGCCGATAAGGAAATCTTATTGGCATTGTTAGGACATTCAATGGAAAAGCTAATGACTACATCGCCTGAAGAATTTATGTCGTACCATGTTGATAACAAAATCGAGGGGGATTCCGAGGGGGAAGAAAAACAAGAGACGTATCATTATGCCAAGGTTGGTGATTTTCTAATGAGGTCACAATTGGATTGCCAGGATGATAGATTACCTGGAAATGGTACTTTTGATTTGAAGACGAGAGCCGTATGTGCAGTTAGACATGATATTTCTCATACTCAAAAGCATTTGACTGGTTACAAGATTTTCAAAAATTTCGGATTGTACGAGAGTTTTGAAAGAGAATTTTATGAGTTGATACGATCGGCTTTATTAAAATACTCTTTGCAAGCTAGAATAGGTGATATGGATGGAATTTTTGTCTGTTATCATAACATCCAACACATTTTTGGGTTCCAATATTTATCCTTGCAGGATATCGATTATATTTTCCATAGCTTTGACGACAACTTATATCGTAAGGAATCAAATAATCACAAGCCTTACGATAAGTTGGATGTGACAAAGATTCAAGGTCCAATAGGTGATGATTTTGAGGACAACAACATGAAGCTTAGTTCATACATCGCTGAAAATGAATTTAAGGCTAGTGTCAAGATTTGGTCAGATGTGATGACCAAAATTGCTGATAAGTTGGACAATGGCTCTTTCCGTTTGGTAGTGAGAAATGACCCTGTCAACAAAGAATTACACTTCATAGCCTCACCAATGGATAACGATATGATCGACAAGATACAAGAATCAGGAGCCAAATCAACGACCGCTGAAGTGACTGCCGATGACGCCGAAGCTAATGATGATAATGAATCAGCTCAAAAGACGATTGAGCAACGTGAAAGATTTCAAAAAATAAATCTTGACTCATCCAAGGATTGTATCGGTTTCAAAATCACTAGAAAACATTTATTCAATGATGAACTATCCAATCAGGTTTATTATAAACCAAAATTGACAGATAAATGGGAAATAAAATATGAGATCAATGAGATCAAACAACCAAGAGCTTGTGAGTTGTATTTGAACTATTTGAAAGAGAAAGAGACAATCTCCTTCTCTGATGTCGACGACGACATGAATGAACAGATTTCTGAGTACATGCAGATATTAAGAGCATATGGTGATAAGGGAAAACTTCGAGAAGATATTTGGAAGGAGAAAGATGAGAAATTAACGGTTTGGCAACCGATTCAAAACGATAAAAATATATGATTATGATGAATTTGCGATGCGAGTGGGGGAGGGGTAATGGGGACAAATTTAATTTCGTCTATCATAGTTAAAGAACGAAAATCCATAGAATTATGCTTTTTCCTGTAGATATATATATATATGTGAAAAATGAATTAGAAAAAAATAATTAAAAGTAATAATGATGATGATGATGATGATGATTGTAAAAGAAAGAAAAAAAAAATCAACATGCCCCAATTTATAAATATCTAACACACACTTTTCAACCCAAATTTTTTAAATGATCATTTAATTCAATGCTTTCATGTTCATCGTTATTCAAATAGATCAATGCATCTTTACGCTTTTCCAACTTTTGATAATAAAAAAACTGGAATGTGATAAACCAATTCAAGGAGCATTGAAACAATGCAGCGATGATGAATAGCACTGATACATTATCAGTTCCGTAAAACAAATATGTAATTTTGGTAAAGTCTCCACCAAGCCAACTGAGCAACAAAATGGTCTTAAAACCTTTAACTGACTTGACACGATTGAGTAACAAGATTTGTGGTAATGGTAATAAAGATTCTGTCAATAATGAGGAAGTTCCCAAGATCAATGTAAATCTCTCATTCTGATATAAAACCAAGTTTAATATCCCAGTGACAATGATGAAGTATGACAAGAACTTCCAGAAGACAACTGGGTTTTCCCATTGCCAAAATCTAAATGGCCTCTTATAATAGACATCGAACAATTTGATAAATTGCATAAACACTTTAAATATCAACCACAAGATGAGTTTATTCACGTTGAAAACGAAATCGACATTTAATGAACCCAAATTCTTCAAGTAAATATTCCAGGACAAACTTGTCAACGACCTGTACTGATTCTGGTAACTCTCCACAATCATGTGATAGCGGCTCTTGAATTCTTCAAAAACGTTGGGGTAATCACAAAGCGTGTCAGTGCTATAGTTCTGTGGTCGATATTTCAACAGCACTCGTAATAGTATACATTGTATAAATATCATCACAAAACATTGTCGTAATAATGATATTTCAAACGGCAGGTTAATGTAATAAAAAATCTTCAATATGGAACTGATCATCATCGTACAACATATATCAATCGAGAACCCTAAAGACGATTGCTGTTTCGAAATGGAAAATACTGTGGATCCATACGAAAACAAGGGGGCAAACGTCATAAAAGAGTTGACAAACGATTGCAACGAAGGTATGTATTCGAGATATTGGTCGGGGATGGTGAGATATGACATCGTGATGAGCAGCTCAATGTGGCTGGCTGGATTTCGTTAGGTTGTTATTTTGTTGTATATTATGTGATGTGGATGGATGGTTGAGAAAAGGCAGGGCGCGGCAGTGGATTTGGCGGAATATTGTCTTGAGCGCTTGTATATATCGGAATGAAGGGACGCAACTGAAATTGTATATCTATTTGTTGTTTATATGTACAAACCGCCGCTTTGTAGTGATTCATGAATTGTATTTTTATCTGTATATATTTCTTGGGTCTGTGATGTCTTTTTTCTTTTTTATTTTTTTTTGTTTTTCTTATTTTAATATACGATGAATAAATAAATACTAAGATAGAAATCATGATGAAGAGAGAGCATATGCAGACAGCCCCAGAAACACCAACCCACAGCCCACACTTTCAATCAAACTGAATGGTTCTTTAGTGACGAAGAACAGGCTGATAAGCAAACTGGCAAACTTCCTGAGTAATAACACAAGATTTAGCGTGAGTGATGACATTTGTCCCGCCAATCTGTTGACGCTTTTAACGCAGACGAGTTGGCTGACGCAATTGGTCAACAATAATTGCATGAGTTTGGGGCTCCAATTACTCTTCATCTGTTCAAATTCTTGATTTAACTGTTTGTAACCGAGTAAAAACATCGGTAACGATACCAGGTGTATTACAAACAAATTTTCTTCCCAGTGTCTACCATACCGGGCAAACGTCACCTCTGTATATAATCCCAATAAGCTGGCTGTTACCATTGAAATGACCAAGATGAAAACGCCTATCATAAGATCTCCCGCCTTCGAACTTTGAGACTCAATAATATCAAATGTGCTGGAATCAGTCCTGCTATCGGTTGAATGGGACTTGCTCAAAGTCACCACACATACACCGAAAACCACTACTATGTTGCTCAAGACCTTGCGTTGATTATAACGTTTGTTGTAGAAAACATACCCAACCAGCATGTTGAAACAAGTGCTCATTGATTTGACAATGATGTGGATTGGTACAGTGACATTGTATTTGAAAACCAAGTTGTTCAAAGTGGATGTGGTGAAGTATAACAAAACACTTACTAAATGTCTTTGTAAAGGTATCTGAAAAAACCTCTTATTCGGCAAATTTATAAAACTTTCCACAGTGACTAACAAGAATTGAATAAAAGTCAATAGATAAGTAGTATCATTGATCAAAAGATATTTCTCCAATGAGATAACATTGGAACAACAGCCACCAAATAAGATTGATATCCATAGCACAACATCATTGAGTATAATCTCCAACATATTGGTACCAAATGGAACTACCTCCAATACAGTCTTTCAAGTTAAATAATATACTAAGATCGATTCAAGATGATTCTATCGATCAATTGATACAGTCTATATTAAATTTGACGAATGGATTCAACAAAGACTTGAATGAAGAGCTTTTGAACTCGATTGAATTCCAGTCGAACAAAATAAATGCATTATTAATTTCAAATTCAAAATTGATCAAAAATTTCAAACACATCAAGCTGTCTACCAAGATTGGTATCGATGAAGAACTTTTTTTATCGATACAGTCCAACTCAAACAAGACCAAGGAGGTTATCGATAAATTACACAAACTGGAGAAATTATTACCTGTCAAAGAGCGTCTTTTTAACGAGGGAAATAGTCATAAGTTACATTACCCATTGTTGTATGAAATCGGCTCCAAAATTTTGGACTTGAACGATGATGTGGTGAGCCTCGATGAGGTCAATGAAGTGCAGCCACAGGAAGCAAAAGCAACAGAGACCGTCTCACTAATGGAAATGAACGAAGAAACGACGAATCTGGAGAATGGGAAGGAGGAGGATGAAGCAAATGTTACAAACCATAGAGGTGCCATTGAAAATGGCATTGTAGAAACGCCATTAAACGACCAAAGCACTTATACTGACTACACTGACGATGAACGAAGTTTGGAGAATGAAGTCGGTAGAATTATGGATGAAATGATGAACAATCATTCCACACCAATTGCTGGATCGGATCTGGATGATGATATCAATGATGGCGATTCCATACTGGAGAGCTTACAAAAGATTTACAACACCACGCTGGAAAGTGGTGATATTACGAATAATGACAATGTCAAAGACCAGAGAATATCAATGTTGAGTAAAAGTATCGATGATATGATTAGCGAAAGAGCGCAACAACAGAGAATGCAATCTATAACTAAACCGACATCATTAATTTTTCCAACACAATTGACCAAAAAAACTTCATCCCTGTCTAATGAAGATGCCAAGCTGATAATTATAAAAGATCATTTGGAAACACAGCAAGTCATATTCGGTTTGAAAAGATTTCTATAAAAAAAAAAATGTTAAAATAATCTTTAAATGGTCAATCTGTCGATGGGTAAGATTAATTCACTTTCAAGCATAATCTTCTCAAAATTTTTGTAGCAATCATTTTCAGCATAGTTCTTCAACAAATTTTTGCCCTTCTGGTTTTCAATTATCTCGTTAAACTTTGGATCTATGGGTATCTTTCCCAAAAATTTCAAATGTAAATCCTCACACAATTTGACACCGCCATCGCTACTGAAAATATCCGTACATTCATCACAGTACGGGCATTTGAAACCAGACATATTCTCAATCACTCCCAATATTTTAAATTCAACCTTCTGACAAAAATTTATTTCTTTCTTGACATCGTCGACACTTATCAATTGTGGTGTTGTCACAATCAAACATCCATCTTTGTTTTTCACGTACCTTAACTCCTCCAGTATAGTGATGTGTTCATCTGATGTTCCGGGAGGGGTGTCTATAATGAGATAATCGAGATCTTCACCCCAATAGGTATCTTTTATAAGTTGTTTTATCATAGCTTGTTTCTTTGGCCCTCTCCAAACTATAGAATTACCACGCTCAGTCAAAAACCCCAACGACATCACTCTGATGTTCTCATTGTATGCAACGGGTATCCATCCTTTTATAGACTGGTGAACCTTAGCATCTTCTAAGTTGAACATTCTCGGTATCGATGGTCCCGTGAGGTCGATATCCAAAACACCAACTTTGAAACCATGCAACAGCAATGTCATCGCCGTCTGTACTGTGACAGAAGACTTCCCCACACCTCCTTTACCCGACAACACGAGTATTATGTGTTTTATCTTGCTGAGATTAGTTGGTTCCTCAGCCATTATATTTGAGATGAATTATGTCGCGATGTATCTGTCTATTGCTGGCGATGACTAAATACAACTCTGATGATAAATCTAAAAGAAAAATAAAAATGAAAATTACTATCAAAGGTGGTAGGAAGCACACGATAAAAAAAAACACAACAATACCATCCTCATCATATCAAGATTGCGATACCCTGTCCTTGTCAATTACAATTATAATGTCAAAGTAAGTAGAATTGATGGCTTCGTTGCATACCGTATTTTTGTTTACTAACTTTAAATTGCAGCCGGTACTCCTCCAAGGATAATAGCCAGCAACGAACCTCCTTGTTTTCAACATCATCTGTGATAAATAATGATATCTACAGACCATCGTCGCCGTATTCCACACCAAAACAGAAAGATTTCACAGCTTCAATGATGGACCAAATGGAATCTCAGTCAAATGAAGAGCTTGATTCAATGTTCAACAAAGTTTCAATCTTGAAAAACCTCTCCACAAAGATAAATACAGAGATAAATTCTAAAGAACATTTGAAATCGATAAATAACAATTTCGAGAGGATGTTGCCTACAGTACAGTCATACGGGAAGAGAGTTGGGGTGGTTGGACATAATGGATGGTTGAATTTCAAGGGATGGTGTGGCTTTTTTGGTATAGTGATGTTGTTCTTCTTTTTCAGGTGGTTGTTCTAATATTGCTGGTAGATCTTTTAGACGTGTGCAATCTCTTGGAGATTTAAGCAACTAGATCTTATGAGGTAATAACGATGATGATTAATACAATATAACTTTGTCGATGAACCAATTGCACATAAAAACTTATCCATAAAAAATTGCTATAGAATTTTGCCTCCCTTCCCATTTATATTTAAAACACAAGATTGTCAAATCAAGAACACCTATTGAAAGAAACACATGGTAACCCAAAAACGAAAAAAAATAAAACATTACACAATTATCAAGGACCACGCAAGACGAGGGTCTCAAGTTGGGTGCTTCCATCGTCTTCTCACTAAATTTAGGAGACGATAGTCTTCTGTAAAAGAAAAGTATTATCTTATTCAGCCCCACTCTCAGGACGGTGCCCACCTCTAAATGAATCACCACCCCTTCTACGGCCTCTGAACCTGCCGCGGGAGTGTCCAGGCAAGTTAGTCCTCTTTGCAGCAACTTTCAAGATGCGACCTTTGAATTCTGATCCATCCAATTTGAGCAGCTCTTCAGGGTCATTTTTGCTGTCGAACTCAATGTATGCATACCCTCTTGGTCTTCCAGTGTATTTATCATTCAAGATAGTGATTCTATTTATCAAACCTGCAGTAGCGAAAAACTGTTGTAACTCCTCAGGGGTTGTCAGGAACTCAACATTGCCCACATAAATAGATCTTGAGTCTACCTCCAGTTGATACTCTCTTTGTGGTTGTCTCTCAGATCCACCTTGTTCTTGCGATTCTGTTACCGACATCGTGAATTGAATGTTTGAAACTCTGTTGATAAGATGCCATCTAGTCAGCCATCTACTTCTGCTTGATCTTACGAATTTTTTTTTTTTGCTTTTCTGACTTCCGAAGAAGGCAATACTCTCAGCCCTATGATCAGAATAGACCATTTGAAAACCACTAGTATCGCACATATCAGTAGGAAGCTGGAATTCAGAGATATACAAATCCAAGGCTTATTGTCAGGCTTCAGATATATTGATTACGTTACAAGAAGTTGTACCAACCAGTGAATATCACAAACACATTCATCTGACACACTGTTTAACATTACTTGTAATTCACATGCTGGATTCAGCAACAATTAGAATTTAACGCCACTTAACGATAGAGAAAGTTTAACATTAAAAATTTCTCTTTACACGAATTGACAAAAGATCGCTAGGTGGTTATGACGAGCCAATAGAAGAAATGGCCAAGTCTGGACAGAACTTCATGAATGTACCTATTGGAACGACTGTCAATATAAAAACAGACATACGCAAATAAATGGTCATATAGAAGGCATCAACACATTGAGGCATGGAGTGAATTCTCAAAATTGTGCAAGCGATACTTAGGATATAGAATGTTTAGCAAATCATGTCGTGCTGGACTTTTCCCAACAAATTAAACTTGAAATTCATAGGACAGAGGTGCATTCAGCTACAGTTATTGGATTATCGCATCACCTCGAACTAGACACTGCCAAGCGTCGACGTAAAAAAACAAAATATTGGAAAGAAAACAAGCTAAGAAGGGAGACATTCTTCAAACAAAATTCGAAATCAATATGATTTGCAGGTGATAGTAGATGCTAGTTCCTACATATGTGGATAGACTTCTCTTTGATATTATTCTGCTTATTGTTTCACTTCTCTGGTCTTTTTAAACTTTTACTATCCATAATATTTTGATTATCTTTTGCCCTTTTTTATTTTAGTTTTGTTGTTATTTCGACAACATCTTTTGTGGGCTTTCTTCTTTGCATGAAAATGTTATCAATTTATTTTATCATATATAGTCAGCATGCATAAACTCCATTAATAATTGATTAGAGAACAGTTTCCATATCGTATGAGTCACAAATGAGTTGGAATGCTTATCAGAGTTTAATAAGAAATGGGGAAGGGCTGAAAGGAAGCGTCTATGCTCTATGAGTCCTCCAAATGCGATACTAAATACACCTTGATTTTAAAACATAGCATTGTTCTGGTTCTATGTCGATGAGTTTGACTATTGCTATATTATCAACTGAACTGCCAGTTGAACATGTCGCATATCTTCAACTAAAAACGGCATTCATAGCGAGTGCATTGTAAAATAATATTTCAGAGATATCAGGGACTTCTATAATCTGGATAACAGCCCAGGTACTGCCATGAAAAACTCACCTAGATATCCAGATTGAGATCAAATTCAAGTTGTCTGATTACTAAATGCACTATTGTTATAAGGTTTAGCACTCTCTTGAGTAATTAACTTTTTTTTTTTTTTTTTTAAATAGTGCTTTGGAGACCACCACTTAATTAGACAACCGCGGTTAGCTAGTTCCTCTCTTTCGATAGAACCTGATAAGGTCAGCTTACTGTTGTGTTCTTATCTTGCCCTTATACTCTTTCTTTTACCTTCTTTCTTCATTTATGCTGATTAGGGAACGAGTCCTGTATAAAGAAGGCGAATCCCACATTTGATCCACTAGTTTTTTGGAAGAATAAGGATGTCTTGAAGTAGAATTATCAGAGCTGTATTTGATACATATTTGATACATATTTTACACAAAAACAAAGTATATGTAATAGTAGGAGAGTGGCTAAATTATCTGTCTGGATACATAAAATGATCCATATTGCATACCCCAACCTGTCTTGAATATTGAACATTCCTCACCGCCAAATTAGCTGCCATCATGATCGTATCAATGCTGGATTTACAATTTACGACTTCGATTTCTCCTCGACGCATCGGGTCTATTATGTCATATTTTCAAAGCTCATTGTCCCAACAAAAACCGAGATCAGAAAGTTTCAAAAAAACAGAACCATCATCAATATCCATAGCCATCCCAGTATCCCATTAAAAAAATACCAAAACAGATGTCTCTATTAATTTTGAAAGCCTCAATTGAACAATTCTGCTTTTCGCTTGTTTTCGAATACAACCCTGTCCTTAATGAGAATAGGATGGTGCAACGTGAATTGAAACAGGCGGGTTCAGTACTCACAAGAGGTCGAGATAATCTAGAAATTGGTTTATAGACATGACAATAATCTCTTCGTACTTGTAAGAAACAAAAAAAAGGAAACACTATTACATCGGTAATAAAACTTTCATCACAAACTTCTATGAAACGCAAGCTACTTATGGGACTTTTGCAATACTGAGTCTTCCTGATTCTCTTGAATGCCCGAGATCACGGTAATGTCGTTTTCGAATTCCATAATTTAATTGATAATTAGTTAAATAATATAATGTATATTAATCGTATTGTAAAGTAAAAGTCACTTAGTAGATAGATGAATCTTGGTATGAATTTTCCTGGTGTGAAGGATCTCATTTTTTCTATTCAAATCTCTAAGTGAAATCAGTCTCTTTTATATGCTTTCTAGACATATGAAACAAGAGCTAATTGATAAAAAATAATAAAATATGAAACATGGACTAATGATAATAAAAAAGTATAATAAGTAATAAATGTACTAAAAAATAAATAAGGTTCTAATTGATAACATGAAACTTGTCGATCATTGTAGATCATTGCAATTGATCTCCAATCAAATGTTATTAATAAAAATAGTGATAACAAATATGCATTAGTGCATGTAATTAGTGTAATTGATGTTATCTTGAAACGTTTCATATTCAGTTTTGGGGCTCAAATTTTGGTTATTGCAAAATAACATTTTTATGATTTCACAGACATATGTTGAAAACGCCATATGTCCAACACTACTCCTTCTGATGCTTTAAAATTTATATTCGAACGTTAATTATAGACCAAGTTCAGTAGATTTTTGGAAAGTTAAAAAGTGAGACTGAAGTTGCAATTCAGGGTAACTTGGAAACGATATAAAAGGAGGTCCTTTAACCCAAAATCTGATGAACACCATCACATAAATTATAAAAATCAATAAATATAATTCCATTAAAGTGAAGTATATTCTCAATAGTATTGGACTTGGAAAATGATGATCAAGAGGACGAAGTCCTGACATATACTGATCAGAACCTCGATATCTCCTAAATATATTGTTGTTAGTCTAACCTTGGTACCAAAAACACTAAAAGACCCTGGAAAATTATCGTAACAAAAAAATCTTTTTAGGTCGTACCCGGATTCGAACCGGGGTCATCCGGATCAAAACCGAAGGTGATAACCACTACACTATACAACCGCGTGTGATAACTGCGGAAAAGCCCTGTTTGATATGGAGTGATAGTTATATTTTTAACATCATCACACCAGTTTGCTTTTTTTAACTTCCATATTAACCACCTGTTTAGAACTTTTTCCTTACTTCAGTCATGGGGTTCTCTGGGTGTTGGCTCATATATGCCACGTAAATACAAGTTTTTCATAATGCGTATAAGTCGAGTAGTAGATGGAGCTTAAAATATATAAAATATATTGTAAAATGTAAAATCGGTGTGTGAGATTTTTCATCTATTTAGTTCTATTGATTCCCAAATAATTGGTTATTCTCATCACATGAACTGAGGCAAAAAAAGTTATGGTTACCATCTATATAGTTGATAAAATTCATTTGATCTTTTTGATATTCTTTCTGAGCTTACTATGATTTGTCACTTCTTTACTTAATTTAAAGACAAGTAATGCAAATAAAGTCAAATAAAGTCCACCAGTAATAATAACATAGATATTTACAACTGTATATAGTCGATTATAGTCAAATAAATAATATCCTTCATGAAATAGTATCATCAAGCAAAATATTGATTATTGTGCATTCCCATGGCTTTTCTCAATGTCCAACTATCCTGGGATTTGCGTTGCAATTATCTTTATAACCAATAAATGCTGATTTGACAAAGGAATAGTATTTTACTGAAAAGATAGACCTACATTAGAATCCTGTAAACCCAGTTCAAAATGAGGTGACTTCAAATTATCGATTAAAAGCGAAAATGTTGGCAATTTTTCCCTTATCAGTTTTATCTAAGTGCTCATGCCAATGCAGAACTAAGCTACTCTCTTGACCAAGGCATTATCAAATTTATTCCATGATAATTGAGAGCTTCCATACCGCAGCACATCAAAGATGCAATGAAAATCGTCACAACCGCATCGGCATCGGATCGGCAGAGCAGACATATGAATATTTTAAAATTATGGAAATAACTGGTCTTTTCCAAGGATATTTCCATCAGGGTCGCAATATTTCCAAGTCATGTAGTAGTCAAAGGGACCACCTTTGCTAGTCGATGGCTTAGGCAATTCTTTTCCTTTGGTGTGCCATTTAGAGCAAGAAGTCGGAGACACCGTCACTGTCAGATAAGAAATTGAGGTAACCACAACTTTGTTTGGAACACATTTTGATGGTTTGAAATTCTTGTTTTCATTTGCATCAACGAAAGCTGAACAAAGTGCAGCGATGGTTAGCGGCTGTTTGATTTCGCTTTTGTTAGATAACCAAACTTACAGAACAACACCGCGATGGGAATAATGAGTTTGAACAGAAGCATTATATCGGCAGATTGATTATGACACTATGAGATACTTCATGTTGTGAGCATACTTGAATTACGTAGAATAAAGAGTTTATATATGAAAGTCGATCATTTGGTTCTATATGCATCCACTAAATTCAAGGCGTCTTCAAAATTTGAGGCAGACAATTTACGCCATAAATTTTTTTTTTCTTTTTTTATTTCACCATTTTGAGAAAGATCAAACATAGTATGAAGGATATTCCAGAAATCAGCAAACCAAAGAGTAACACATAGATTCCTATGTCATAGGTAACTATGGCAATCCCTAAGTGAGACAATTCATCCTGTAATGAGTAGATGAACTCTATCTCAAGTAATGACAATGTAAATATGATGGCCACCTCAGCAAATTGTAAAAACACCAACCACATTGAAAGGATCTTTAGCTTCTTAGCAATTTTGACAAAGTTTTTGAATATGATAAGTATAAGCAACACCATCAAATAAACGCTATTTAATGACGATAACACAAATGATATAACAACCAGCTCAGCCAATGTCTTACTGATGGAACTCATCAATTTTGCCTTTCTAGCCAAAAGTCTCTTGTCAGTGTTATCGATATTCTTTAAAATCATCTTGTACGCCAACACAAACGAGTCTCCGATAATCTCAAAATCGTCTCTATGTGAAACTTTAGCTAGCTGTATCCCTGCATCTCTGATCAATGTAGAGATTACGTCCATCGCCTGACACCGCGTACAAAATCTGTTCCCGGTGATTATGTGTTCTCGACAGTAACCCCTGTAGCTTATTCCATAGATATTGCCATATGAAAAGGTGTCAACTGTGTTCAAGTAACTATCATCGGTGAAGAAGTTACCCGTATCATTTGCAGGTGCACCCATGTCGATAGCAATATACGACACCACTTTCCACAGTTCCCTTGCTGCACCGAGAGCCTGTTCTGCTTGCGGAGATGTCTCATTCCATGAGATACTGTACTGAGGAAAACAGAATCCATTGGCTGAACGGCAGGATGTCCCAAGAGTTGCCATGATGAGCGGCACAATCAACAATAGTAGTAACAAAATCAACCCAACAGCGCACCTCATGCCTCGATGTTTGTCTTTTATGACAATATCAGTATCTAGCTTCTTCTCTTCGCTGTGTCTTCCAGACCCACTGTTGCTGTTGCTACCATTTATAAAGGGATTCATCCCTGAATGTGAGTTCATCAATGATCGTGTTGGCAATGACCAAGAACCTTTTATAGTAAAATCATCCTGCGAGGAAGAAAACCAGTCATTTGCCAGTTTTTCACTAGGATGAATTGAATCAACTTTTTGGAAGGGAGAGCCGTTTGTTAAACTAGAAAGTAAGCTAGGGCCTGTCCTATAATTATTCAAAATGGACTGATTTCTTCTCTGATCAACAGAATAAGATACCATACTAGGCCCACCAAGATGCTTCATGCCTGTTATTCCTGTTTTCTCGTTCCACTCTGGAAAAAGAGGTGAATCTTCTTCATCGTTTTCTTGATCGGCGCTATCCTCTTTCTGTTTCTCTGCCTTTGTAATCGGGTACTCCAATGCGGTGTTAAAATGACTTCTTTCTGAAGATGAAAGCATAGCAGTTGATGGCGGCTTCATCTCACTTTTTGAAATGGGCGACCCTTGCGAATTTTCAGGTGATCGATCCTCTTCTTGTTTCTCGTTTGGCGTCAAAAAATTTCGAAAAGGCTTGTCTTGCTTGTTGTTCACCGCCGAGATCCGTGTGAAAGGATTTGAGCGGTCTATCATGTTGTTAAACATCTTGGGACCAGCGATATTTATTTTTTAGTGTAGCGGTTGATTTGAACAAAATCTGTTGAATGAATGTATTAAATGGTTTTTGTGCAAAATCATTTTGCGCTGTATAAAAAATTCTATCAAAAAACTAAATAAATACAAGCCGCAAGTGCTAGGAAAATTGACACAAAATATTTTCAAACAATTATTTCAGGGGGTGATTTCTCTGCTTTTCCAATAATAGATTCTCTCTTTTCAGAATAAATCTATCATCTTCGGTAAGAAAAATGTCACTACTCAAAAAATCGTCATCCTCCTCAAATCCCGCCAACGTGTTTTCGTCCCCTGTCCTATCTATCGAATTTCTTCTCAGCTCTATCAAATTTGTCTTAGTGAACATTCCTGTGAAATTGTTTCTAGTAGTTCCTCTGGAATCGGCAGCCAAGTCGACATAGTTTGTAGCCTCAAACTCACCGCTGTACGGTAACAGTGGGCCATCCACTATTCCCAACCCCGTGTAATTTTGATTACTGAAAGGGTTATTAGATGGCTGTATCTGCATTTCATATTGAGCGTCGTGATCACCAACCTCATGCGAGTACCTACCGTGCAACTTGAATGGTCTTTGTTTGAAATCTGGTGTCCCTATATAGTTCAAGTCATCCTCATTCATCATATTGATTGATGTGGGGGCCCCACACCAAACAGGCCCACCCCACGAGCACACGTGTATCATGTGGATAGCCACACAGCTCCAGGCCATACCAAACCAGCGGCCGCCTAAGTGCGAATGTATACCAAAACTTCCCAACTCGGTTTTAATCTCGTTACGGATACTTACTGACAATGAGGTGGTAGCCCCCACTGAGAAGAAAACCGCCAGTAATGACAAAAGTGATAGAATGGGAATAACCTGTCTGAATGCAGGTGATACATTGCTATCATCTTTGGCATATCCTCTAGATCCATACATCGTAAGACCCGATACAAGAACGATAAGATCTGCTATAAAAGCTAGAATAAGTAACGAAGAAATCGCCTTTGTTAAAGTTCTCCGTTGTTGTAGAATCTTCAAATACGCAGCATCCGGAACGTAATCGTCATTACTAGCTGTATTAGAAATAGAATTGTCATCATATGCGTATGCTAAGATAATGTTGAGTCCAATTGTCTTCAACTGCCCTCTATAATCATATACGTAATTCCGATCACGCTTTGTACAGTATTGTTCAACATAGGCTGTCGTGGTATTGGGCACGCCATTTACAATATTAGTTGTGGTAGCATTGTAATTACCGAAACACCAATTGAAAACGTTCGAATCGATGTATTGTGGACATGTTTCAACATTTTGCTGGGTGTACTTACTCAAGAGATCGATTTCTGAAGCAGTCAACCCCGACCCATAGTTATCTGCAAGTGAATTGGCATTACTATTGACACTGTTCCTCATCATGCTGAATAACCCATTCGAAACATCGACGTGAGCACAATCCAATCTGTTCACGTATAGTTTGGAATGGGTCATCGATCCTGTCAATAATACAAGAATCCATATGAGCCCAATGAATCCACTACTCAAGCGAAAGAGTTGTAGTACTTTCGCTCTACGAGTAAGGTTCATGAATGGCTTTTTCAAGTTGAATGTGATTGTATCAAACCTCATCCTTCAGTGAAAAACATCAGCACTTGATGGTAAACTATTGTGTTTTTGATTTGATATACCTTTTTTTTTTCATTGTTTTTGTTTGTTTTTAAAACATTGACGTGCCTGTTGGTTTTTGAAAAGTCCATCTTTAAATTAAATTATGGCGAAGACTCAAAAGCAGTTCAATGGGTGGAGCTATATACTACAGGTGGATGACACAGAGCCTATAATTGAGCCTGTGAGAAGGCGAAGATCTCGAAAGACTGAAGAGGTAAAGCTTGTCTTACGGAGAGATGAGGACGGGTTGGAGTTGAAAGAAGGTGACTGTGTGCTTGTTGACCAACGTGATGAAAGTGCAGTCGTCGCACTGATCAGGGAGATCAGATTTGGTACGGATGACTTTATAGAGATTAAGGTGATCTGGTTTATCAGTATATCTGACGTTGAAGTTGAAGACCTACCCAAAAAGGATGGTGAAATAGTGCAAGACGGAGAACTACCCAGTGAGTTCTGTTCAAACGACGTATTTATAACTGCACTTCAGGATAAAATTTATGTGGGTGGTATCATAGATATGGTCAAAGTTTTGTCTGCCGATGAGTTCCAGAGCATAACAATTGATGACTCCAATGAGGACTCGACTTACGTGTGTCGTAGAGGTTGCAATTCTTCAGCAGATGATTTTACTGATCCAATCGACTGGCGGGAGTTACACGAACTACTCAAAGAGAACGGGAACAATTTTTACCAGAAGATCAAAGCTTTGACAGTGGCTCCTACTGTGAAAGCTTCCAAGATAGCCAAGGCACTTCCTTCACGGATTGGGCAAACTAAAATTAAAACAACCAGGATATCGTACAAGGAATCAGATACAAGTGAGTCTAGTGAGAATGAATTTGAAAGTGAGGAGTCAGACCTAGAGTCAGATGATCTTAGTTCTTCTGAAAGTGATGATCCCGAAATTTCTGACGAGGAGTACGAGTCTGTGAAGAAAGGAAGAAAACGCAAAGCTAAATCAGTCATTAATAAAGTGAGGAGCCGCAAATCCAAGAAATCAGGAAAGAAAAAGAGCAGAATGCGTGATAGTGTTGATTTCTTTCCTTCATTACCAGCTAGGTCAAAGCTCAACTTCGGTGATACAAGCGATCAGGAGGAAGATTTTGACACTCCTCTTTTCAAACAGGCTAGAAAGAGATTGCATACCAACTTCAAGTTGAAAAGTTTACCCGGTCGTGAAAAGGAGTCAGAGGAGATTTATCTGAGTTTAAGTCAAGCAATCGATTCACAAATTGGCACTTGTATATATGTGAGTGGTACTCCAGGTACAGGGAAAACAGCAACGATTAGAGAGGTAGTTAAGCAATTAGTGGACGATTACGTTAAAGGACAGGATGGCGAAGAAGAGGAAGAGAAATTCGACTATGTGGAGATCAATGGTTTAAAATTGATCTCGCCTCAATCTTCCTATGAAGTGTTGTGGGAAAAAATTAGCGGAAAAAGAATAGCGTCATCTAATGCGGTAGTTTTGTTGGATGAATATTTCAAAAGGAAGAATAAGAATTGTAAACCATTGATAGTGTTGATGGATGAATTGGACCAGATTGTCACTAAAACTCAAACCGTGATGTATAATTTTTTCAATTGGCCCTCATATTCCGAGTCCAAGTTAATAGTTATAGCTGTTGCTAACACTATGGATCTTCCGGAGAGAATGTTGACTAATAAGATATCGAGTAGATTGGGATTGAAAAGATTGCAATTTCCTGGGTACGATTATAAGCAATTGACTGAGATCATCAAACATAGATTACAAGATTTAGAGAGGTTGAATTCAGGTAAACTTGTAATAAAGAAGGATGCAATCGAATTTGCGGCAAGAAAAGTTGCTAGTGTTAGTGGGGATGCCAGAAGAGCTTTGATTATATGCCGGCGTGCAATTGAACTCGCTGAATTGGAGCATTACAGATCACATGGAGATGAAGGTTCTGACGATCTGACATATACCGTTCAGATCACACATATAATGAAGGCTGTTAATGAAACAACCAATTCCCCTGTCGCGCAATTTTTGGAGTCTCTCTCATTCGTTTCCAAGTTGTTTATAACTTGTTTGCTCGCACGAAAGAAGAAATCGGGATTAGCTGAAAACTCTATGGATTCAATAATAGATGAAATGGATAAAGTGATCACAATGCATACCTCGTCTCATTTAAACCAAGAGCTTTTGAAGGAGAAAATTGAGTTGAACAAGATGTTGTACGGCGTTGCTCGAAAAAATCTTAGAGTTGAAGGTTTTAGTTATGTTGTTCAAGAATTAATCGAAAGTGGGGTCTTATTACAGAGTAATACCCATGGTGAGCGGTTATCGCTTGTCAAACTCAATATTAGCGATGATGAGGTGATTAATGTATTTAAAAAAGATGAAAACTTAAGAGGTATTGCAAGTTTTTAATGCTTGGTCCCAGTGTAATATTATAATTAGAAAGTTAAATGATGTACATGCAACAGTGTAAAAAAAGAAAAGAAAGAAAGAATTGAATGACGTTTAATTCGTAATGAAGATCTGAAATTGAGAGTTGCCTGGCAAATGTGATAAGAAGATGCTAAAGGAATTCATCAATTATCTTGATAAACCAAGATCGGTTCTCCAACATTAGTTATCTCCGGGATAGTTAATTTCAAATCGAACAGTTTACTCAACACGATCTTGAATATCTTTTGAACGTTAATGGAATGACTTGTTGAGCAAAAAATCAAACTTGATTTCATAGCTTTTGCAAATTTGACTGCCTGTCTAGTGATCTCTTCTTGATCTTCGTCGGGAAGTTCAATGAATGAATCGTACTTGGTGCCGACTAAAAAGGGGATCAGTGTTCTATTGAAACCACGCGCTTGTCTATACCATTCCTTTATCGAGTTTAAAGTTGATTTTCTTGTCAAGTCGAACATGAAAAGTATCAGGACCGCAT